>CAJQZJ010000220.1:5634288-5646380 GCA_907164525.1 Lophiomys imhausi
CCTGCTACTGACCAGCTAGGTAACTGGGTAATTATTGTTTATTCATTTCTGACTCTTAATTCTGTTGTTCTCTAGAATGAGATAATACATTATCTGTGGGGTTTATGGGCAGAATAAATGAGTCAGGACATGTAAATGTCTGCCCTAGACTTGCATCATGAATGACATGTTCATGAATTCCAGTAACTGTCTTCTTTAACAAATTACTTATCTCCCAAGACTTTATAATGTGCCCACATCAATTACAAAGAACAGAGAGAACCAAGCACATTGAAATTCCTCACAAGACCAAGCAGTCGCAGTTGACCAAGTGTTCAGGGACTCCTCATAGATGCATGGAATTGAAGAGTGGCTGGTTCTTGAATAGATATGCTTCTCCCTCTTCCTGGTGTCTCAGCCTCTAGTCATAATTTCTACCTCACACTTTTGTCTATCCCACCAAAGGGCCAGCGACTGCCTTTGTGTCTGCATGTTTTCTTCTCAGTGGAGAGAAAAAACATGTTTGTTTGTCTGGAAACAGCCTTTACTGAGCCCAAGTCTTCCTAAGTAAGTTGCCTAGAAGTCGAAGAGATCTAAGCTAGAAAGACAGCAAAGGAAACTTTGACTGGTGAACCAAAGTCAGTCCATTAATATTCAGGACCTAATTTTAGCATTTTCTACATCTTGATGAGTAACATTTTTGTAATGCAAAACAAGAAACTAATTCTATGTCTTTTAAAGATGATTTCTCTGAAAACAACAGATTATTCTTCTCTGATGTTCATGGACTGTATAGTCACTGTAGACATGTACATAATCATTGGACAACATATCTAGTGACAAAAGAGGTTTCCTCAGAATGAGGCCATTTTTTTTCTTAGAAGACAGAAATGATAGTGAAGCTGAATTATGGTAAAACACAAAAGCATTCAACCCAACTAATGCACAATATTGGCAGCAGGGGCTGAGATAATTACTATAATTGGGGAGATCTGGGGAGACATGCATTGGAAAATCTGGTGGTACCTATTCTTATAATCACCTGGATATATCTGTATTGAACTTGGAAGAACAGACCCTCCTTGCTCCTCAGCCCTGTATGTAGAGTTAGGATGTATATGCACTAATGATGTGCTAGTCTGGGTTCTAAGAGCCATCTGTTTAAATGACTGTATCACAGCACATCTAAACTCTAATGCACATACTATTTTTATCCCCATTTACAAAGGAAGGAACCAAAGCTCAGAAAGCTGACCAAATTTCTCAAGATCCCATAGTTGAGTATAAAGGCCATGAAAACTCTGGGCAGACTAACTGGGAGCCTTTTTTCTTTACTACACTTCTCCACTGCCTGAGAACTCATTGTCCTGCAGCAGAGTCTCAGTGAAGCAGCTAACATGCCAGGCATAAATGTAGCTTTTCTCTTCTAGACTTGTAAAAGTTTTATTTTGGGTAGAATTCATACAAGTTAACATTTCCTTAGCACAGGACCAAACTGCCTGTATGGGCCACACGGCAGCACAACGTTTTCCGTGAAGTGACCTGTTGTTCTGCAGTGTAATCCCCCTGTTGTAGGTGGATCCCCTGAGCCATCATTGAGGTGTAGTTTTGCACAGGACATCCATCAGAGACTCCTGCCAAAGGGAAGATGAATCACAGTGCAGGCTTGACACCATTAGCCACCCATGTCGGCCATGATGGGCATACATGGCACTGCAGAGGGTCTTTTGCTGGACAGGGCCTTTAGACTCTTACTGCCAGCAATGAGTGGATGTAGGCTATTCCCAGAGAGTGTACATGCCTGACAGGTAGACGCTGAGGGGTCTGGCACTTCAGTCTTCTGAAAGCATCCTCAAGCCCTGAGGTAACATGTTCTTTCTTGAGCAGAACCTCTCTCTATAGTACGTCCCTGGTTCTATTGGACATATTCCATTTCATCATTACTGACACCTACTTAGTGTTAAGTGTTTTCTTTAACTGCCTCTCGTTCACTTGAATTCTAGATGAATACACATTTATAATATCACACCAGTTAGGCAGACTCCCACCCATCTATGACACTTTAACTGTAGCTCAAAGCACATGCAAAGGTATAAGATGTGGTAATTTTTATTTTATTTTTATTTTTTATTTTTTGGTTTTTCAAGACAGGGTTTCTCTGTGTATACCTTGGCTGTCCTGGACTCACTTTGTAGATCAGGCTAGCCTCAGACTCACAGGGTTCTGCCTCCTGAGATTCTTTGACTAAAGGCATGTGCCACCATGCCCGGCAAGCCTTGGTAATTTTGGAGATAAATGAACAGTTTTCTTGTTTTGATATGTTGACTTTCAAGTGGGGTCAATTGGCCTTTTACCTCCCAAAGCTGGAGTCCCAAGGAAGAAGCCATAATGTACTGGTGAAATCTTTAGTCACATGTTGCTTGCCATTTATCTCCAGCAAAATCTTGTGGCCTGTGTCTTTCACGAGGAAAGGAAAGCATCCTCCCCATCATCTTCAGCATGGATGTTCATCTGCCGATGCATTGTCCTCCTAAGCTGACACAAATGTTCTCCCTTGGAATTATTTTGCCTTTAGGATCGGTTAACTGCCATGTCCTGTTGCCTGCAGCTGGCTGTGTCCACCAACTGCAGCAGTGCAGGACATGTCAGCCCCTCTGTGTCCCTTCCTTTCAGGTCGGAAAGCTCATTCAAGAAGCAGCTGGAAGAAGCAACTTGAAGAGAGTGACTCTGGAGCTTGGAGGGAAAAGCCCTAATATTATCTTTGCAGATGCTGACTGTAAGTGACCCACAGATCTCTCATGTGTCCTAGAATGCCACCCTTTACCTTCCTCTTCTGTATATCTATTCTTGACAATATCAGAGTCAGATCTTTGAAGTAAAGGGCTTCACAGTGCTCTGAGGAGAAAATCATTTAATATAGAAAACAGAACATCTAGTCAACCTCTGAACAGTTTAGGCCATTCTGATTCTCAGATGTTGTGGAATCGGGTAGAAAAGGTGAAGGTGTGGTCATTAATATGCAGTGGAAAGAGAAACATTTTAAGAGTCTGGCTCCTCAAATAGTCTCTGTCTACATTCATGAAACCTGAAACCTCTTAACTGAGTCTTGTAGCTGTTCAGTCATCAAGAATAAACACTGTGTCCAGCGCACTGGATACATTTTCCCAAACCCATGCCAACTTCTGTGGCTATTCATGCTAGCCCCTTTCCCTTGCTCCCAGGACTTTGGGTGGGACAAACCTTACCAGAAGCATAGACTGGTAACCTAGGAAACACTCCCAGGAAGACACCTCCTAGTCTGCCCGTTCTTATCTTAAACAGCTCTCCAGAGTAAAGTCCCCAAATCCCCTTTGGCCATTCCTTTTCTTTTTTCACTCACTCCAGGTAGCACTCTTTCTCAATTCTACATCGGGACATGTTAAGAGAGAGAAAGTGCACTGGCTGAACCACATCCCAGTGTGGGGTTTGCTGAGTTCACCCTTAGGTTCCTTGGTGAGATTAGAGAGCTTGGGACTAGAAAGATAAGCACCTGCTGCTCTTTAGTGGACATGAGCTCCATCCCCAGCATCTATGTCAGGTGGCTCACAGCTGTGTGTAACTCAAGCTTCAGTATACCTCCACTCATGTGCACATACCTGCATGCAGACAGAAATATCTACATTATAAAAATAAATTTCAAAGAAGTGAGAGATCTTTCACCTCTTCCTCTTGAGGATTAGGCAGTCTGCTGTCACACCAGTGATTCAGTCTGGCAACCAGCACACAGAGTATCACTATTGCCCTGAAGTATAAGATATTGGAAAGGAGAGAGAATTATCACACTGCTGAGCAATTCCATGTAGAGGGGAGATGTAGTGTTTGCAAAATAATCACTGCTGTTACAGTTTAATCACCCAAATTATAATTAAACATACAAAATCCAGTTGATTAGGAGTCCTCAGTGGGCAGCCCACAAGCCATATGCATAGAGTATATGTTTACTTTTCCAAGGTCACATTAAAGCTCTCATTTCTAATTTTCCTTAAAACTGGAAAGGTTTGGTAAGCTCCGACATTCATGCATGCTAACAGTGTCTTCTGTTAGACTCCATTGCATTTCTTGATCACCTGGAAGATACAGTTATCATCCTGGGTCTTTTGCATAGTGAAATTCAAATCTCCTGTTATAAATGGTGATGACTGGTCCTGTTTGCAGAAACAATAGAGAAGCTCAATGAGGTGAGGCTGTCCAAGTTGGCATAGCAAGTCCTGTCCAGTTCAAATGCAGCTAGTTGTGTTCTCAGGGACAGAGGCTGGCAGAGGCTATGATGAGCAGGGCGTTACACCTGGGCCTTTGGAGTGGAGAGACAGACCACAGACAAGGCTGTGTTGAGAACACGGGTGCTTCCTCTTGTAGTGGACTACGCTGTGGAACAGGCTCACCAGGGTGTGTTCTTCAACCAAGGCCAGTGCTGCACTGCAGGATCTCGCATCTTTGTGGAGGAGTCTATCTATGAGGAATTTGTGAGAAGAAGTGTGGAAAGGGCCAAGAGACGCATTGTGGGGAGCCCTTTTGATCCCACCACTGAGCAGGGTCCTCAGGTAAGAAACTGTAGCATTATCCTTGTGTAGCTTAATCAGGGTTAGCACAGATACTGAATGCTAATGGGGCCTAGCAAAACAGCTTCTTCCACTTTTCAGCTTTCTCCTTAGTCTCAAACCTTATCTTCATAGTTGAAAATGTAGGCTCTAGGGTATTGCTTCTCCTTACATTACTAAATAAAACCTCCAAAGAACTAAGAATTATAGAAAATGATTTTTGGTTTTTTTGTTTGTTTTTGGTTTTGGTTTTTTTTTTTTTTTTCGAGACAGGGTTTCTCCGTATAGCCCCTACTATCCTGGAACTCACTGTGTAGACCAGGCTGGCCTTGAACTCAGAGATCCAGCTGCCTTTGCCTCGAAAGTGTTGGGATTAAAGGCATGCACCACCATGCCTGGCCATTACATACAGTTTTGAACTGTCATGTGGGTGCTGGGATTTGAACCTGGATCCTTTGGAAGAGCAGTCAGTGCTCTTAACTGTTGAACCATCTCTCCAGCCCTAGAAAATGTATTTTAAGCTTTGGGGGTAATTTAGAAGGAAAGATTTCTGGGCCTGGAGGTGTGGGCCTTGATAATATAGCCCCACTCCAGTCCTTCTAGCCACTTCTCAGATGCTCTGGTCAGGGAAGGTGGATATATATCTCTTTCTCGGATTCCTTTTCCCTTTACCAACTTCCAACAGTTCTCTCTGTTACCTTGCGATGGTCTGTAACATGTAGGAATGATAAGTCAACCAACTTTCTCTTTGGCTGTGTAGTTAGTTATCTCTTCCTCTGACTGTGTTACACCCACAGTTAAATAGAGACATCACAGACGGCCTCCTGAGCAGCCAGGCTGCACATTGAGCACTTCTGGCTGACTGTAACTTTCATGATAGATTCCTGTATCTGTGGTTTTAATCTAGTCAGGGTCAGTTTTTGCAGGGGTTTGTTTGAAACAGCTCTCATCTGGCTCACTAAGCACAGGTTTTCTAGCAAAGGAGATCACCTCTCAGTTTGGGGACCTCTGGTGAGAAGATTGATGTTCTAGCTAAGAAAACCTGGGTGAATATAGTTTCTCGTGTCATTCACCATAATGACTGAATGACAACTTCGATATTGGCTTCTGTTTTCAACCAGGAATCTTAGCCTTAGGAAATTTAATTCACTTCTCTAAAGGCAAAGCAGGAATTCCTCTAAAGATAAATCCAATAGTATCTTAAGGTGACGCTACTGAGAAGCTGCAATCCATTGTTTTTGTCTTTTTAATGTCAGTATGTGACTTGTTTAATTATTCATCTGGACAGAAATAAGTATTCTTTATAAGGATATATAAAGAAATATACATATTCTTTATAGAAACTGTAAATAATCATTGAGCTGGGCCTCTAGCAGCTTGATAAGCTTTAAAAATCTTGACCTGGTATTTCTGGTTGCGCAGTCATCAGGGTCCTTTGGATTCTTCCTCTGTTAGGTGCAATCACACAGAATTTCCACTGTTTTCATTGTTCAAAACTTAGTAGGTAGTGCCAATTTCATCTCATTTGACTCAATACTGTGCCATTTGGGGAAGAAAATCACACAGAAGGGGTTCATGAAAATGTGTGTTTCCATTTTTATGGAAGATCTTCTAAGAATCATCAAGTGATTTCTCCTGTAGATTGATAAGAAACAATACAACAAGATCCTGGAGCTCATCCAGAGCGGTGTGGCCGAGGGCGCCAAGTTGGAGTGTGGAGGCAAAGGATTGGGAAGGAAGGGCTTCTTCATTGAGCCCACTGTGTTCTCCAACGTCACTGATGACATGCGGATTGCCAAGGAGGAGGTATCGTGAGCGTCCTTAACGATAGCCACATCTTTCCTGAGGTTACCAGAGCATTTGGACAGCAGTCAAGTTTTAACACTTTTCATCTTTACATACACTGTTTGCTGTAGATCTTTGGTCCTGTTCAGGAGATTTTGAGGTTCAAGACTATGGAGGAAGTTATAGAAAGAGCCAATAACTCAGACTTTGGACTTGTAGCAGCTGTCTTCACTAATGACATCAACAAGGCTCTCATGGTGTCTTCTGCAATGCAAGCTGGGACAGTTTGGTAAGACTCATATCAACTGTTGCTATAAAGAGGCCTGTGTTAGTTCACTGTTCATCACTGTCACTAAATACTAACTTTAATTCAAAGAGAGTCTTATTTAGCTCACGGGGAGGCCATTAGTCCCCTAAGCATGGTCACACTCTTGCAGGGCCTTTCTTGGCCACGTTACCGCATGTCAGATAAGGTAGAGGAGGAAGTCACGTGGTCAGACAGAAGCCAGAGAGCAAGATTAAGAGGTGGGGCTAGCTTGCTCTTGCGGGAGAGCTTCTAGAGTAGATCCCCCAGTGACTGGGAGCGCCTGCCAAGCTCCACCTTTAACAATTCCTCCTCATCTCCAGCATCACTACCCTGGGGACTAAGCTCTCAACCTGTGAATCCTTGAGAGACAAACAACATTAAAACTTTGGCAGGGCGTTAACATTCTCAGGAGCCAAGGTAACAGATAAGGATCCTCTACAAGGATGAGGAAGACATAAGACAGCCAGACCTCAACCTGAGAAAGCACTCATTAACTAGACCAGAAAATCAAAGTCATTATGAATTTCTCACTTTGAAAAAAATTTCTCAAAGAAGTGCACCAGTTGGATTATTTCTGTGAGGTAGGACTCATATTAATGGTGCTATTTTCTTCTTTTAGGATCAATTGTTACAATGCCTTAAATGCTCAGAGTCCCTTTGGGGGATTCAAGATGTCTGGAAATGGGAGAGAAATGTAAGTGTCCGAGATTCTGGTGTCTACAGAGATGGGAAGTTCAGAACAAAGGGATGCTGACAAAGCAGTTCACTTCACCTTCACACCTCCATTCATAGGCTTTGTTTTTGCTGTTGTTTGAGATAGAGTCTCACTCTGAAGCCTAGAAATACCTGGAACTTTGTAGTGTCAGCTGACCTCAGACTTACAGCAATCTTCCTGCCTCTGCCACCTATTGCTGAGATTACAGGTGTGAGCCACCAGACTCACCTAATCTAACATTTTACTGAGCATGAACTCATGGTCTCAGTACTAAATCATGGACTAAAGTGAGCAGTATGCAGCTCCCTCATACTCACAGTGGACAGAGGAAACAGATCCATTATTCAGCTTCATCTTGTAAGTACAGAGGAAAAGCTCCATGTTGTCTGGTGGTGGCAGAAAAGACCCTACAGAGAGCACACTGTTGCAGTTTCAGGCCTGGCACTCAGCAGCTCTCAAGCCAGATCCTGCCACAGGGACGTTTCACACTGCCTTCATGGCCTCAGAAATCTTGAGCTGGTGCTGTAAAGCCTACATGGCTTGTTCATGTTCATCCTCCAGAACAAAAAAGCTGGAGCTCTGAGCTCCACAGCTTGGCACGTTCTGTTGACTTCTGTAGCTTCAAGGGGCTAACTGCTGGTTACCATTTCTTCTGTGCCCATCTAAGTCATTTATTTGTATCATCTGTTCAGCCCCTATAGATCCTCTATAGTTGGGAGTGTGAGATTAGGACATGGGTACAGGGATGGCACTATAAATTGAATACACCTCAAGGCCTTTCATGGAAATCGCTTGGGAACTGAGGAGATACCAGAGTTTTTAAGGAATGTGATACTTGCCATATAGAGGATGTCTTGGCACAGCCTGGTAGCAAAAATGAGTAGAAGAGTTTTTCACTAACAGTAGTGGGTGTTATTTTAGTCACCTGGGCCACTACAATACAACCTTCTTTTGGCAGTGTACACATTAGGAACTTCTCATGATTCTGGGAACTATGTCCAAGGTCAAGGTGCTGGTAGATTTGATGTCTGGGAAGGGTTCATTTTTCACAGATGCCACTTACCATGTCCTCGTGAAGTTCAGCGGAAAGGAAGTATGCTGAAGCCTATCCTAGAAGGGCTCCGATCCCATTTGTTAGGGCGGAGTCCTCATGACTTAATCAGTTCCCACTGGCCTGGCCCCACTTACTAATACTATCACATTGTGCAGTAGGTTCCAACATACACATTTTGGGGTGAAACAATCAGCTGGACCTCAGCAACTATCCTCAGCAAAGCAACTGCTTTCTATCTGACTGTGCTAGCTACTTTCCTCACATTTGATTTTTACAGTGATGTAGATGTACTTCCCTTGACTTGCAGATAACCCAGCTGAGGAGCCCAGGAGTAGAGTGGACAAAGCTTAACCCAGTCTCATAGCTAGTATGAGTCAGCTCTGACATTCAAGCCTAAGCCGCAGTGGATGATCAGCCATGAAAGCTTAGGGGCCAAGCACAGGGATTCTTCTGGAACAGGCTTCAAAGCTAATACAGTTGTCCTGAGATGCTGATCATCTATAAAAACAGGGTCATAGCAGAAGTAATCTAGATGAGATTCGGTGCAGACTTTATTATAAATTGATTTTTTTGAGTGGTGCTCATGGGATGAGCAGTGGCCAGAGGCTTCCTGATCTGACACCCCCATTTAGAAAGTTTCAACTGTCTCTCAGATTTAAAGGAGTGGGTCTGTGGTCTGAACCCTGTGGCTCACAGAAGGAAATAAATGTTATTTAGGCCTCTTCCTTCCCCATTATTGAAGGAGTTTTTTAAGAAGTGGTTGGTTGGCAGTCCACTAACTAGTACTGAACGCAGACAGCAGAGCACTGGGCTTGGTCTGTGCAGGGAACATAGCACATTAAGGCACTTAGAATGTTGTTGGATAAATGAAGTGTGCACCGTTGCAGGGGTCAGAAGAGCCCCAGGAAAAACTCTGAAGAGAAAAGAAGCTCAGAAATAAGGGAAGTGGTTGTGAAAGTCTGGGCAGTGTTTCACCATCGTCTAGTACAGGGCTGTGAATTAGCCTCTTCAGGAGGGGAGCAGTTGAGCAGCTGGAGAATATTCTTTTGAGCCTGGAGGGCAAAGCAAGGTCGTAGAAGGGAGGGGGAGCAGAAATGCCATGGAGAGGGTAAGATGCTGTCTGAGGTATATGCGGGGACCCCATTAAACATGAAGAGGAGTCCCTGGGCTTCACATACTGCAGCTGGTGTTCTCCAGCCCCCCCAGCATTGCACTGTTTGGGTGGAACAGCATTGAGGCTAAGAGGAGTTTGGAAAGTCTTGTTGCATAGATGTGAACCTTGGCACTTCTGCTCCCTGCTTCTATAACTTTGGAGAAAAAATTCAATCTCCTCAAGCCTTTGTGTCCTTCTCTATGAAAATGATTATGCACCTGCTTGGGAGTGTTGCTTTGTGGATATGTTAGGATTAAGTACATAAACGTGTAGCAGGACCTGGAAAGCCTTCAGGGAGTGAAGCTGCTAGTGCTAGTCAAGGAGGGCACGGCTAGGAGGGCGGCTCTTCTTTTCCTCAGGGAACAGGTCACTTCTGAAGTACAGCAGTTCTACTCCAAGCCAATGGCACCAGCTCTTCTGCACTCCCATGCACCGGTGTCTCTGCTCTCCACACTTGCCCTCCAGCCAGCCCTGTAACCAACCTGGATCCTGCTCTCACGGGAGCTTGTCCTCCGTCAGCTGCCCAAAGCCTTCCTGCACACAAGACCTCTTCTTGGCTCACATATGGCCTTAACTCTCTGCCCCCACTCTTGAGCCTGCATTCCACTTGCTCTCTCATTTCCTACCTCTGTAGTTGTCCTCACCAATGTCTCTGAAGTGTTGGGACAGTCACTGGTCCTGGGAACATTGTTCTCATTCAGTGTTTTGCTACAGATTATTAACATGGTGAATCACCATATAAAATAAACTTGTAATAAATGGCCTCTGGGTAATGGAGCCCAGTCCCAGGCTACCCTGTCCCTCATCAGAAGCAGGCCTTGCCGAGATTCAGATTTTTGATGTTATGTTGGTCTGATCTCTTCTCAGAAGAAATGTCCCTTTGCTAGAAAGTTGTTCTGGTGGAGCTGAATATATAACAATGTCCAGGAAAACCTGAAGAGAAGCTTCTCTCTGCTTACAGTCTTGTTGGTGATCTGGCCTCCCTACTGCAGTTACAAAACAACAAGGGGTTGGTGCTTTTTGATGAGACTGACTCCATCTTACCTAAGTCAAGGTTTCTCAACCTTTTTCTATTTGTGACCTCTTTTTGCCTGAGAAATTTTTATGAAACCTTAAGTATGCAGGTATGCAAAATAGGAATACAGCCCAAACATTTCCTGATAATCATAAAGAAATTTATTATAAAATAATTATTTGACACATATATAAATTTACTATTTGTTCGAAATTAATGAAACTACATATTAATGAGATAGGTGTGCTTTTTAATTTTTATATAAAGAAATAAATTTGCTAGATATTTGATACTGTAGAACAAAAAGCATCTTCAACATTTTTCAGAACTGAGAACACTTTCACATAAACATGGACTGCCAAGTAGCAGAAGCATGTTTAGAGCCATTTCAGAAAATGTTGGAAATTCTATCCCAATCTGGAGTCAAAATTTATTGAAGAAATGTTTATCAAGTTCCAGTAGCAATTTCTAAAAATCAAACATTCTAATAATACAATCCAAAGATGTACTTACAGGCTGAGGAAGGAGAGAGGAAAATACTAAAAGCATTTATTTTCCATAATAAAAAATTATGTTTCTAGAAGGAACCTTATATGTCCAAAAACCATGTAATTCATAGCAGAATCCCCCACCTTATAGCAAACAGTAATCTGGCACCTGAGCTGAGGTGCTAAGGTTGGTAGATAGCATGATGGCATATGAGGTGCTAAATGTGTGTTATGTGTTCAGAATCACAGGGACACACACGAAACCACAGGATGCAGTATGGGCAAGTACAGCCTGAACTACCTCAGATACATTATATATTTGATTTTGAATTAATTTTTGACCATTGAGTATTCAGAAACCCCCTTTTCATGAACCTATTCCCTATATAACCCCCTATAAGGCCACAGTTTAAGAAACTGCAATGTGAATGACCTGGTTCTTGGTCTCCACTTACACCCAAAACATGTTTTCTGTTTCTTAATGACCTAGAGTAATAGGAAATGCTTTAAATTAAAAAAAAAAAAAAACAGGCTTTGCCTTCCATCTAGTTTGATAGTCTCCAGAAAATCTACTTAACCTTCCCTCCAGGAAGGACTGCTGCCTCGCATCCCAGAGCCTCCATGCCCACCCACAAAGAAGGGAAGTGGCCCTTCCAGAAACAAGCTCCAAGGAAGGCTGACTACCTAGCCTCAGTTTCTCCTCAGAGCTGCAAGAAAGTCGCCCTAATTTGTCCCCGAGTCAGAGGCTGGAGGGGTGCTTGTCAGTGCTGCCTGCCCCAAAGCTCCAGGCTCATTTCTGTCTTTTTATACCTGCATCGTTTCAGTCCCCTGAGACGAAAGGTGGAAAAACACAAGGTACAAAATCACACTGAATCAAAGGGATGGAAAAAGAGCTGCAAACAGTAACATCTTAGACAACAGGAATGAGAAATATGGTGGGATGCTCTGCAGCCAAGCTGCTCAAGTCGTGTACACACACACACACACACACACACACACACACACACACACACACACAC
>CAJQZJ010000220.1:5646390-5681215 GCA_907164525.1 Lophiomys imhausi
CACACACACACACACACACACACACACACACACACACACACACACACTTACTCACAAATACATGCACACACACACACCCACATACTTAGCTTGCATGTGATCAAAACTCACTGGTCTGAAGGGTTTGGGTTGTTTACTACTTCTGTCTGGGGACTCACTTGCAGAGACTGGTTGAGTAGATCTGGGCTAGAGCCCAGGATCTTCATGTTTTAATAAGCTTCTGGAATGATCCTGGTACAGGTGGTGTGGGACCTCATTCAGAAAATTGCTGCAGGAAGCCCAATAGAAGTATGGGGAGAAACACTCTGAACAGAAATCTGAAGACTCCTAAGATGGTTTGCTGGGTGCCTTTAAAATCTAACATTTTTTTCTTATCTTTGTATGTACCCCCTTTATTCATCTCAACGACTAACCTAGTCAACTGAGAAGCAGATATGGGAGCTTCTCAGGGGTCATTGTCCTGAGGCATTGTGCAGTGAGACAGTGTGCATACGGATGAAAGTGCTTCAAGGAAGGGCCTGCTCTTGAGCAGTGAGGTTCTCCCTTGTTAACTGTGCCACAGACTGACTATAGTGAACATATTTGAGAGGAAGATCCTAGACGAATGTGGTGAGATTGCTGAAGAATCTAAACTTCAAAGATTTTAGAGTACCTTGGACAGTCCTTTCAAAGAGTGAGCAGAATGACCAGATCTCCCCTTCTTTATCTCTCCCTAGACCTACAGAGGCAGAAACTTTGGTGTGGAGAGGGTCAGAACCCCACAGTGTAGTCATCATGTTCCTTGAGTGATAACTGTGTATGTCAGGTCACAGGACTTCCACAATGGAGGTGACTGGGCACTGAGAGGAAGGGAATGGCCCAGCAGGGAGCCCTTTAGCTAGCTAATAGAAGAGCAGTTGTTTCCCTGTCAGCTGACTCCAGGATTCTGTTTGTCTTCCTTGGTGTTCCTGTTACAGTACTGAGGCCTCTTGTGGCCCCTCCTTGATACCCTGGGCACATGGCAGTCCTTTTGATTGTAGGTTTGAGGTACCTCCTTTGCCTCCAACAAGGCTGTGTATCCATCCCTGCCTGGGACTGGGCAAGGACCCTTCAGCCAGTAAGGCCACCCATGCCTTGACACACACAAACTCTGTGAGCACCAATGGGCCCATTCAAATGCAGCCACAGTGACATGTTTCTGATTCCACAGATTCCCCTCCTACTTCTCACAGCTTGGAGACTGCAGGGGAAGAAAGTATGCTTCAGGGTCTGCCCAAGTGGATGCATGAGGAAACAGAAGGCAGTGAGTGACCTCACTGCCACCAGGAAACACCTGATGTCCTGTTGAGACACATTCTGAATTGCCCCAGGGCAGGAAAAATCCAGAGAAAGCCAGAGTGAGCTGGTGATAGACACCCATGGCCTGGATGGAGTTAGTGAGGGTATGGCATAGAGAGGCCAAGTTCACTCTTCTCAAAGTAGGATGGCCCAGGCACTGATGGTATGCTTTCAGTTTTCTTGGTTGCCTGTTGTATCCCAGGGGGCCCTTGTTAACTTAGGAGTGGTACCCACGGGAGCTACTAGCAATGCTGTTCAAAGTTCATGTAAGACCATGGGATCCCAAAATGAACAGGATGGCCATTGCCTTAGGTCTCCCTTGTACAATCCAGCTGTAGGAGCTGTGTCTTTTGTGACTGACTGACACAGAAGAAGCTTTCTCACTGGTTTTTCACACACAGACACAATCCTGACTAATCTGTCTCCTGATAGTGTCTCCCTCTGTGTCCTCGGTGAGCTGAGTAGTGTGGCCAGCCCCAGCTTTAGGGAGGATGGAAAGCCAGGGGAGTGAGCTCAGCTCCACAGGGACAGAAGTGCCCTAGCTGAAGTGACATTGTGGCAGATGCTTCCCAAGATACTTGGGCTACAACCAGTTCCTTGGTTTTGCTTGCCCTGAGCCCAGCAGTGATACTTCAGTAGATGCTTCCTGACAGCCCTTGACCCATTACCAGCCACAATTCCAGAAAGGAAATAACTATGGAAACTCTTAGGGAGAGTGCTCCCTAACGTCACCTTAACTATTTCTTAAATCTTCCCGCCAGCTTTATGGGGCCATGGGCAGTACTTGTCAGGACCATATTGAAGGTGATGTGGGTGGCTTCTGTTTTCACACAGTAGGTCTTTGGTTATCCTGTCCATGGCCATTTAGGAAGTGTAAGGAATGTGAAACCAGAATTTTGTATACTGGTAAGGATTCTAATCTAAGATAGCCCTCTAGGCAGGCTGTCAGCATAGGGACATCAGATGTCTGCAGAGTCCGGAGGAGGGTTCTGCGGAGTAGGGTTCTGCAGAGTGGCATACTTAGTCCTGAAGGACCAGTACGCCCAGAAGGTGGATGTGTGGCCCAGGTGTTGGCAGACCTTGGGCCTGACTTTTTGTTGCCATGGTGCACAGCTGTGAGCCATCATGCCTTACTAAGCCCAGGCCTGGTTCTCAGGGTACTAAGGAATCACTTCCCTTTCTATACTGTGCTGTGAAAACAAGTGAGCCTTTGATGCAGAGTGTTTGCCCCCCATGAGAGGGCAGCTTTCTGCTCTGAGGGTGGCATGGCTGCTCCTCCACAAGGAGTGTATGTGGAACCTACATGCTGACCTGTGCTCATCGGTGGTAGCTTCACCTTCTCAAGGACGCCACCACAACTCAGCACGATCCCCAGCCATTGGCATCTGAATCTGTCCATTGTATGTTTCAGGGGTGAGTTTGGCCTACGAGAGTACTCAGAAGTGAAGACCGTGACAGTGAAGATCCCCCAGAAGAACTCCTAAGATGCCCAGGCAGAAGGTGAAGGCACTGCTGACCCTCTGCTTGCTCTGCAGAGCCGAGATCTGAGGAGTACAGAGTCGAGCCCAGCCCTTCTCTAAATACTAACTTGATGACATAGCAGAGAGGTCACTGTACCTTTGGCACAGGCCAGCAAGGCAGGGTTTACAGATGCTCTGGAAGGAGTCACCTTTTTTAAATTTACATTTATTTATTTCTTCAAGTTACATCACAATCATCCTCCCCCTCCTGGTCCTGACCTCCTATCTGCTTTTTTTGTTTAACTTAAGGTCTATCTTTTTGCCCCCAAAAGCTCCCCCTTTTAGTCCCATAAAAGGTTCTTTTTCTTATAACATTAAATACAATACAAAACAATAAGAACAATTAGGCCACAATTATGAAAATATAAAGTATAACCTATATTCCCACTGTCCAGTCCATATGTAATTGGCAACTGATATTTAATATTCTATTATCTATCCCGATGAGTTTAAAGTTCTATACCTAACTCAGTTTCCATCCTAACTTGCATTACCAATTTTAAAATGTCATCTTAGACTTAGAACATCCTTTTAATTCCCAAACAACTTAAAATTTAACTGTGACACTATAACTATCTAGTTTTCAACCACATCAGAGACCTGAGGAGGAGAAATGTATCTGAATAAACAGGAAGTGCAGAGCAAACAGCTTCCAAAACTAAGAAATGACAGACAGCTGTCTGCCTGGACAGTCCCTAATTTCTCTCTGTAACATTGGAGCATCTATGTTCAGCCTTCTGTCTCAGTTTCTCTGACAGACATTAATTGTAAAGCAGGAATTATGAAGGACTTGCCTACCCTGTATTTGGGAGATGGCAGAGGTGGATGGAGCGCTTGTCATAGAGAGCTTTCCTAGAGGAAAGGTTGTCTTGGCATAGTCTTCATTTTCCTCCTTCTAGTTCCTGCCCACTCCTCATTTCTCCCTCTTCCAAGGAGACCTCAGCTGAGCTCATTTAGGGCAGATGTTTGGGCCGGGAACAATTTTCCAAGGTTTTGCAGCCAAATTACCATTTCATGTTATCCATTTCTTCAAAGCAAAACATGAAATGGTTTTAGTTAGAGCCAGGGCAAGCTAAAAATGCCAGGAGCTGGTACCCTGCAGATGTTCTAAGCGGTAGGGATGTAGTAGAGTCCTTTTCTTACTTCCATAAATAACACAGCAAAAGGAAGAGGCAGATGAAGAGGTCAGAAGTCATCTTATGTAGTTCACAGCTTCTGAGCTTGCTGCAGTTTGGGGTGTGTGTGTGTGTGTGTGTGTGTGTGTGTGTGAAATTCTTGATTAGTCTGGAATAAAGCAAGGACCACAGCCCTTGTTTGCATTGATGACTGAGATGTTTTCCAAAGCTCATCTTAGAACCAACTAAAACATCCCAGGTAGGCTCAGAAAGCTGGTGATGCTGTTTTGAGTCCTTGCAAAAATGACTGTTTCCAAGACTGGCTGACAAGTCTCGAGGAGTGAGTTATTGCTGGAGTCTTTACCACAGTCTCTTCTGCATCTTTGTCCCCACTGCACCAGCACCTGCTGCTCCAGTGCTGTGGCTATTCGGCCCACTGTGTCTAGATCACCTGCCTGAGATCTGCTGTCAATGCATTTGAAGATTGTGGGCCAGCCTGATGCCTCCCTTCTCTATTTGCAGAGCACCAGTGTGCCAAGACTGCCACCTTCCACCAGGCCTCCTCTGTCACGCCCTGTGGCCTGCTCGTCCATTCACCACTCTTGCCTCACAAGTGAGCTGCAGCCTGCAGGGGTGAAGCAAGCCCCGCTCTCTTTCCTTCCAACTCCCACTTCCTCTGCCTTCAGTGAACCCCACTTAGTGTGGGCAACACTGGCTTCCTTCCTTTCTCTCCCCAGCTGTCAAATTGAAGCCAGTCTCTATCCTGGGTGAACAACATTTATTTAAAAATGCCAACTATAACCCAGGTGTAGAATATGGGCATATCTATCACCCTTCTCTATTTAGCAGTTTTCTGCTTTCTAACCAAACCAGTTTTCAGTTTTCTATTTATAACCTGCCTGTCCACAAAGTTTTCAAGCAAGCTCTCCTTACTGTTATTGACAAATGACAATGTGCTCAGCAGACAGAGCCCTGATATTCACTTTCAGTCCATCTAGCAGGCTCCCTGATCTTCCTACAGTGCACCCATGTGAACATACCATGAACCAGCTAGCTCCCTTCAAACCACAGTATAGAATATGAAAATGAAGATTTATGATTTTTAATTTACTTCAAAAGAAACCTCTGTGCTAGCAATAAAGCATTTATATTGTGTACACCTTGGGACTGTTTGTGTCTGTGAGTCTGTCCCACTGAGCCTATTTTTGTCTTCTTAGCTGGGAATTTTGGCTGGGGTGAGCTCTTACATGACTGAGCAGAAGTCTGGGACAGTATTTTATAGAATATATTAAGGTTAAACAAGCAAACTTGTGCTCTGACACTACTGAAAACCCGTGTGTTTACAGTTTTCTGTGGCACGTAAATACAGGCATTAGTGAACTTCAGGTTTCAGGAACAAACCTCAAAGGAATCTGTGACGTGGAACTCACAGGCCCTGAGCTCACTGTCAGGGTTCCTGATGCTGGGCATTTCCTAGTAGCTTCACTCTTACCAGAGGGAAATAAAATCAAAGGATCAAGAGCTGGTAAGGTATTTCTGAAGCTGTAAGTGGGACTGCTCTGTTTCTGTTGGTTAGAGCTTACTGACATTCTTTGTGCTCTCAGAGCCCTGTTTTACTTACAATAGACTTGAATTATTTATTTCATTTGTGTGTGTGTGTGTGTGTGTGTGTGTGTGTGTGTGTGTGTGACTGATGTGGGGATGGGAACTTACATGCTAGAGTATGTGTAGAAGTCTGAAGATCACTTGCTAGAGTTGGTTTTCTTCTTCCACCATGGGTTTCTAGGATCAAACTCAGGACATCAGGCTTATGTGGCAAGCACTTTTACTGGCTGAGCCATTACATCAGCTTCAAGTGGAGCTTTTAGGGGATGGTTCCCACACTTAGGATCTACACACCCCTCACTTCCAACCCTCAGAGTCTCTATCGAGGTTCTGGCCAAGAGAGACAAAAGGGGAACCTATGAATATGCCCAAAGCAAACCTGACTATGGACAGAGATGCTCCACTGTGGACTGGAATTCCTTGCTGTGGTCATTCACAGGAACAAATGGAATGTGGGGAATGGAACCTCCTTGGGCCAGAATTAGATGTAAGGCAAGACTCTTAATGAATCAGCCTCACATTGAGTAGATGAAGCAAGAGAAAACCCTAGGGTGATGAGTCCTTTGGAACACCAATACACACACTCTCTCTCTCTCTCTCTCTCTCTCTCTCTCTGTGTGTGTGTGTGTGTGTGTGTGTGTGTGCACGCAGGCAGAATGAGTGAGGTTAGTGTAAGAGAGCAGTCTCGGTGAAAGCAACTACAGAGACAGAGGTGAGGCCAAGCCTGGCAAGACTAATAGATGGGTTGGCCAGCCAGGTCCAACTTGTGGCAACAGGCCCAGCCAGAGAGCCTTGGAAGTGGGTTTGCTATAGAGTGTCAGAGAAAGACAAGTCTGACACAAGCTAGTATGGGTCATGAGGATGGAGAAGAAGGGGAGAAGAGAAGCTACCAGCACTTGAATAAACCTGAAAGAAGAAAATGATAATTGCTGTTTCAAAGTCAGGTCAGAAGGGAGATAGATGCACGCTGTCCCAGGAACTAGCATGGATCAAAGTCATGGGCTGAGATCGCGACTTAGGACTTTGGACATGGATATTGTGGTAGATCCAGAGATACCCGGGTAGAACTTACAAGCAATTATTTGAGAGAAGGGATTGGAACTTTGCTTGGGTGGCTGGCTATAGCCTAAACATGGAAGGACTGACATCAGGTATACCCAAAATGAAACAAGGACCAGGGAGGAAGCACTCAGTACAATAGCCAGAGGCTGTAGTCAGAGAAGTAGCATGTGAGGAAAGCCTCCTCACCCACCCTCATCTCTGCACAAATGTTGACCATGCCAGACACTGGCAAAAATGATAGGCATACAGGGCAGCTAGTTGTACCTGTTGCCTTGCAAATCTTATGACATAAAGTAACTTAGCCAACAGTGACTTTCTTTACCACTTCATGAATCCCTTCCCAAGGTGGTACAGCTTTTCTAACTTTGTTCTGTTCCAATTTGGCAACTTTGCCCATGCAAATAATTTAGTCCCAGTGTGACAGTGTACTGTACACATATGGTTGTGTAATTCAAATGCTGATTTCTGAATTCTACTCCATATCTGGTTGCAATCCTTGTTCTGAGAATTCCTGTCTCAATGTTGTATAAACACTCCTCCCCAATTGCCCTCTGATACGGCAATAAAGGAGCTTACAGCCAATTATTGAGCAGAGAAGAGAATAGGGCTGGACTTCCTGCCCTCCAGGGGAGGAGGAGTTCGAGGGGGAAGAAGGAGATTCAGCCACAGACAAAGGTCCAGGAAACATGAGGAAGATTCAGCTGGAGGAAAGAGAGCACTAAAAAAGAAGTATTTGGGGGATTTTGGCAAAGCTAAGAACAGAGTAAAACTGCTCAAGATTGTACTCTAAAGCCATGTTAAAATAATAAAGAGTTCATTCTTTGGATGTTAGCTGGGTTAAAAGAGACACTGTGAAACAAACACAATTATATAAAATTCCCATTAACATGGCAGAATGAATAGACCAGCACTATGTCAGTGAGGGTCAGAGGGCAGATAAGAAGGAACTAGAAAAATGGCTCAGTGTTGGTCTTCATATAGATCCCATAGCAAATGGAGCAGTTACTGTCTCTGGCCTGGACTCTGTTGCCTGTTTGTGGATCACTTTACCGTAGCTGGGTTGCCTTGTCTAGCCTCAGTGGAAGAGGATGGCTTAGTCCTGATAGGACTCTAAGAGCTGGGGTGGATTGATGCTGGAGGGAGGGTGTTTCCCTTTTCTGAGAAGGGGAGGGGGAAAGGGGAAAGAGGGTGGAAGGGGTGGAGAGGAGGGAGGGGCCTGTGATTGGGATGTAAAAATCAGTTAATTAAAAATAAAATAAAATCTGGGTGAAAAAGGAAAGATGGTTCAGTGAAGTGCTGACCTCCCAAGCATGAGGCCCTGAGTTCTTTGGTGTAGTGGCATGTAGAATGTGAATGGCCACTCCAAGTGGCCAACAAGAAGAAACTGGAGTAAATTCAACATCAATTCATGTTAGACACATCTGTTTGGAATCACAGAAGATACCTTCCTAGGGCCCCAGAAATCTTCCCTTTGGCTGCAGGTGTGGTAGGACCTGAAGAACTGTCCAGCCAGGAGTGCTGGAGTTGGTCTTTATGCTGCTCAAACACTGAGTCTGAGACCACAAGTGCATCTCTAAACACAGACTAAGGACCATGCTGAAAATAAATTAAGCCATCTGGTTGTAACCAACAGATCTCTATTTGACATAAGACCTTTTCAACAAGAGGGAAATCATGCCTGGTACTGAAAACCTAACCAACTACCCAGAGCTAGTGAAGTCATGGATCTACAACTACCAGTTTTCAAAACCAGCAAAATCCTTAACTACATTCTATGTATTTGTCCTTACACCACAGGTAAATGTAGTCCTCTCCCTTCATCAAGAAAAAACGTTTTTGGCAGACAAAGAGTACTACAGAATACCACAACCAATCAAAATTCAGAGTTGTGGAGCCCAGTCCTGAGTGATATATCTATAACACAGCTCTTGTACCTAAGACTCAGGGATCATTGCATAAGAGGGGTGGGAAAGTTTGTAAGAGCCAGAGGAACAGGAAGTTTGCTGTAAGATTGTGTTTCCTAAGCACATCAGAAGCTATACCCATTAAATCTCACCAGTTGTCTGCCTAAAAGAACTGAACGAGGATTACACCAATAGACATGCTAACATGGTAGGGAAAGCCCAAGGGGCCTAACCCTTACACAAAGAACTACAGGCAACTAAGGAACGCTGAGAGCAGGAGACTAGACCTCAGGGAAGAGCACGCTGGTTGGTTATACAACACCAAATGGTCAGCCCTGAAAATCTATATACAGGTAACATTGCGCAGACTGAGAAGGTTGGAACAAACATACCCAGAAACACACATCTACATATGTATATATACATAATACACATATGTATATTTGTTTTTGTATATATGTACATATGCATGTGTTGTGTGTTTCTGTGTATGTTTACTCCTAATATATTTCTAATATACACACACGTAACAATTCATGAAAAAAAGAAGCCATGTATTTGAAAGAACATGGAGGGTTACATATGAGAGTTTGGAGGGGGAAGGAAAGAAGAAAATTATGTAATATAATCTCAAAAAATTAAAAAAAAAAACTTGGGTCCTTTGGACTGAGGATGGATCAATAATTAAAGTGTTTTCGGTAAGTATAGGGACTTGAGTTCAACCCTTATTCCTGGATTTTTTTTTTAAAGGCCATAAGACACATGGATCTTGGGGCTGACTGGCAACCATTCCAGCCTAATCGGTGAGCTTCAGTTTCAGTGAAAGACTCAAAAATATAAGTTGAATGACTCCTGGGAGATGACAGCTGAGATTTCCTCTGGCCTCTATACACACACACACACAGCGTCCAAGCAGTGTACACCAAGAAATTAATCAGCTATGGCCCTCTTAATAATACCAATTTCTTGACAAAAAAAAAAAAAAAGATGGGGACTGAGTTTGAAACATAAGAGGTACCAAAGGTCTAAGGCCGTAGAGTGTTCAGGGCCCTGCAGCAGTGGTCCAGCCAGATCCTTGTCATATAGATAAATGGCCAAAGGAAATGTTATCCAAGCAGTTTCACATCAAAGGCTGCCAGACAGGCTGACCTTCCTCTCATTCTGGCCCCGAAGCAGGTGAGCATCTGAGAGGTCATCAGAAAGAAAAGGGCCTTATGCTACTCCAGGGGGATTTCCCAATGTTCCCCCTTCAGCCTGTCCACCAGTAAACAGTGGTTATCGGATGTTCAGAGTGACACAGAGTGGAGGCTGTCAGAGCCTCCAGGTCTGGCAATACTCTACAGCATGTCTGAACAGTATCTGGAAAAAACAGGGCCCAACCCATGTGACAATCAAACCAGCATCTACCTGCCCCCTTTTCCTTCCACTGGGTGAAGTGTTCAGAAGAGGTCTGGCCTCTTGAGGTAAACTTCTCTCATCCAAGGTTTCCCTGAGGAAAGTATCTGGGAGAAGCAGGAGGATGTTCGTGTCTTCCTCATAGCTGGCTGAGGCACCATGATATCTGATGTCCTGTGGACTGACAGATTTTACTTGATATAGCTGCTTAGAGTTGTGTGCTGCATATCTTGGGTCACCTGAAGTTGCTTCTTCCTCCTGTACACCTGTGGAGCAGGCAGGGAATGATCATGAAAACCCATGAGGGAGGAGGTGGAAGCCGTGGAGAAAGAGCCACACCTTCTAAGTGGTAGCTGAAGGAAGCTGGACAAGAGCCTTTCATCCTATTTCTTCCCTTTTGTGTGTGCATGTGTTCATGTGTGTGCAGGTGCCCATGTGCCTGTGTGTGGAGGCTAGAGGATAACGCACACACCATTCTTAGATGTTGACCACCTCTCTTTTTTTTTAGATAGGGTCTCTCATTGGCCTAGAACCCACTGATTCCATTAGGCTCTCTGGCCAATGGATCCATGTGTCTCACACATTTTATACAGGGACTGGGATCGAACTCAGGGCTTTATGCTTGCAAGGCAAACACTTTAGCAATTAGACATCTCCCCAGCCCAAATGGCCTGATTTCTTTTCAGCTTTGTCTCCCTCTCTGTTTAGAGAAGCACCTGTGTTCTCATAGTGTTCTGAGTAGCATAAAGGGAAGATCAATTTCAGCCCTCCTGGGTGGACCACAGAGTCCTCCAGGACCTGCCACACCAGCAACCAAGGCAGGGGTTGGGGACTCTACACTGTGATTCCAGACAGCTATGTCCACTGTGCTGACTGATGCTGAATTTACCCTAGTGCCTTTATGTTGGTCTCTTACAGTGACAACTCTCAATACTCCCCTGGAGGTGGATAAGTAGCAACAAGAGGGATCCCATGGTGCTTAGCTAACCAGAGCTTGAGAAAGCCAAAGGGGGAGAGGAGCTGTTTGTGGAACAACAAAAACCTCGATCTCCATTGACCACACATGAACAATAGAGGATCTGTGTAAAATGGAGTGAAACTCAGATGCTGTATTAATCCAACTAGCTCAGGTTCCCAGGTAGTCCTGAGAGATGTGAGATGCCCACCAGTACATAGACTGGAAGCACTATCCCATCCTAGCTGCCTATGCTAGCCCAGGGAGAGTGAGTGGACAGGTAAGTATCAGTCAAAGGAGGGAAAACAGTGAAGGAGGTGGACCAATGAGGCTGTCACATCTTACCTTAGTGTTTTTTTTATTGTTGTTGTTGAGATTAGACACACTCTAGTTCCACAGAGGACAGCAATGTACAAAATAAAATGATTCTAAAAGGTTTCTACCAGCATCCAGTAAAGTGCCCTTGAAAAACTAGCCATCCTGGAGGGGACAAGAATAACACATAGAGATCAAGGGATGAAGGTGGGGGCTGTAATTGAGATATAATTTGAATTAATAAATAAATGTTTAAAAAGAAAAAAGAAAAGCTAGCCATCCAAATTTTCAGTTTCCTTGCCTCTAAAATGGAATAATGAAATGGCCCACCATACTCACCTGTTTTGGTGATGGTCTGAGACCACTCATGAAATGCTTGGCTCCATTTTAAAAGCTCGAACAAACAACACCACCAATGAAAAGTCTCCATTCCTAGAGCTGTAGTTCTGAGGAAGTGGCTGATTCCTCGTTTTGTTGTGTAGCGCTTATGTAGAAGCCAGGCAAGAGGACGCCTCTGTAAGTTTTGGATCAGCGATACAGCGAATGTTCTGGAGCTGAAAGGCTAATGGCTGTTTAAAAATCCCATGTGTCTGTTCAACCAGCAGCTCCTTCCCACCTGTCAGTCTTTGACACCTAGACAGTTAGTGTCAACCAGATGTCCTGGCTTCCTTCTGTTTGAAAGGACAGATAGTAAGGAGTCAAAGGTAAGTGGTTAGCCTAGAGGACAGCTTTGATACACTGTGCTGAATAAGTGTTGACTGGATTGAGGTTATTGCTGGTAGATTATTATTGATGCTGTGGTGCCATAAATCTAAGAAATATGACAACCTTTGCCAGTAGCAGTGGTTCTCAATCTGTGAGTCCCGACCCCTTTGGCGGGGTCACATATCAGATATCCTGCATATCAGATATTTACATTACGATTCATAACAGTAGCAAAATTACAGTTATGAAGTAGCAATGAAATAATTTTATGGTTGTAGGTTACCACAACATGAACTGTATTAAAGGGTCACAGCATTAGGAAGGTTGAAAACCACTGGGAGGTAGACATCATGAAAGTCCTTAGGAAGGGGATTGGACTCCCCCAGAGGAGAAATTTGAAAAGGACTCTCCTGGTCTGGAGGAAAGGCTCAGCAATGAAGAGCATGTGCTGCTCTTCCAAAGGACCAGAGTTTGGTTCCCAGCACCCATACCGAGCAACTCGCAAACACCTGTAACTCCAGCTCTGGGGATCTGACACCCTCTTCTGGCCTTCACAAATAGACACAGATGGTACAAATGTGAGTACACACACACAATCTTTTTTTTTTAAAAAAACCAAGTAGAATCTCTCTCCCCAAAGCCATGAGGTGGTCCCAGTTAGGAAAGCTCCAGGTGGTCCCTGCATGTAGGAGCCTCTCCCCAGCAGGGGCCAAAGTCACAACAGCTAGAACCTGAAGGAGCACTGATTGCAAACTCCCAAGAGCCCAGGACAGTTCTTTTTTTGCTTGTTTGGTTTCATTCCTACATAAAACTGATATTCTTACAAACTAAATAAGAGGTTTTCCCATAAGACTAATTGATAACTTTTAAAAACTTAGGACAAGCAAACCCATCTGGGAAACCCACTGAATCTGGAGGGCTTAGCTTGGGCCACGATGACCCAGGAATTCTCATTTTGGTGTTTCCTTCTCAAAGATAACAATGAAATTAGTGCCAAAGCCACATACATATTGGAAACGCTTATCTTTCTCTTCTCTCTAACCCTCAGAGATCTCCAGCTTTGCACTAAACAAGCTTGTCAGGAATTCTTTTCAGGAAATTAAGCCACAGTCTGAATCTTGTCTATTCAACACATTGTTTAGAAATGTTTGGGTAACCTTTAAAGTTGTCTCCAGTACAGAGATTCCCATACCCTCCGATTTAATTCTTTCTGATTTTGAAGGTCATTAAGACTTCAAGATATGTGCTTATTTATGTGGGTTTGAGTCATATATCTGTGTCCTCAGCTGAGGGGCAAGAAGTCATGACACTTACGAAGAGAAAGCCTCCTGTAGAGCTGTGGTGATGGCCTGGGAAGAAAGGAGAGCCTGTAGATGTGGCTACAGCTGCCCTCTAGGGGGCGTCCTAAGGTGATGGGACTCAGCCTGCTGGGGTTGGGGCCAGCGTGTTAACAGGTTTAAAGTTACAAGGGGAGGGGAGGGGACCAGCTCCACGGGAAGCTGTGCAAAATCCTCAAGTTGAGGCATTTGCTCTCAAGACCCCAGTGTGACAAATAAAGTCCTCTCAGGTTCATGAACACCTGTCACAGGAAGGACTTCAGCGGATGTGCGTACAAATGTTCCATAGCAATGGCATTCATGAGAGCTAAAGGCAAAAGCCACCTAGAGCCATTAGTGGAGGGACAGAGAAACGAAACATGGTGGGTAAGGGTCTATGCATTTTTCTTTCTATAGTTCTTTCCCCGTAGTGACTCCCAAGTACTTTCTATCGGTCAAAAATGGAAATGTACTGAATGTTTTCCTCACCTACCTCACCCTGAAGAGAGTAAATCTCTGCTTCTGGTGCCTACATTTATTTATTGTATGCATTGTATTTGACAATGTAAAGCCTATGTGTTATATATTAATATATGCATTATTATATGTACTATTCAACCTCAGCCTTGGAAAGTTAGGAAATCTTGCAATGAGCTAAAACCAAAGACATCATGTGAAGTAAGATAAGCCAACTACAAAAAGACAAGTGCTAAAGTATTCTGCTTCAGTGAGGTGCCTAGGGTCACCAGAAGTAAGGAAGGAAGGATAAAAAGAAGAAAGAAAGGAAGGAAAAAAAGAAGGAAGGAAAGAAAGGGAAGAAGGTGGGTATGGGGGGTGGAGGGAGAAATGGACTGAGTATTCCATGGGTGCGGTGCTCCATGTAGGCAAGATGGGTAATGGTAATGGCAGCCCATGGGGTGAATGTTCTGGATGCCACAGAACTGTGCACTCATCGTGGTTAAAATGGTGAATTTTACGTTTTGTTTATGTTACTACAATACATTTTAAAAAATCTGCCCATAGTAAGATTGGATATGTCCATACATGTACACACACACGCACTCGGGGTATACAGCTGATAAGATTTGAAGTGTTGCTCTCTCAATAACACCTGAATTTGGCAGGAGCAAGGCCTTAAATCAAGGTTCCTCCTCCTCCTAGCTGGGACAGTAGAATCTGCAAGGGAATGAACACTAGAGCTCCCACACACACACCTATCCCACCCCTGCCCTTTCTCCAACACATACCTTGCTTTCCTCCCTCTGTGAGGCAAGGCTGACATCCAAGCTTTCCACACTGGGTCCTCTGCAACTCTAACAGGCTATTTCTCATCTCTGCTGCTTTTCTTTTTTTTTCTGATCAAGACTAAAATTGGCCACCCACTCATTTCAAATGGCACAACTCATGTTCCTGGTTCTCAGAGCTACAGACATATCAGGGATACAAGAAACTGACTTCCCAGGGGAAAGTGAATCTCACCCATGTTTCAAACATAAATTTGATTTAGGCAGGAATTATAATTGTATGATGGCATTTTAAGAAGTAAAGTGTACATTGGGGGTTATTTAGTCTAATGCCCTCATTTTTCAGATATAGGAAATGAACCAAAAAGAGAAATGACTCCCACAAGACTAACTTTCATGTCCAGGGCTCTGAGCCTCAGTATGGTGCGTTTCCTCCTCTGCCTCTTGGGCTGACATTTGGAGAAAGCTGGTGTCCTACTGAAAAATAATAAGAGGTGGCTAATAACAGATGTTTCCAGAAAGTTCCATGGAGTATATCTGTAGACCATTAGTGTGCCCTTAAACACATAATCACTTGACTTACAAGATTAACTTTAAAAAAACAGCAGTTTTGCAGACTACAAAACCTGGAACAAAAGTCTTTTTGTGTAGAAAGAAAACTCAAGAGGAAAAGATGGTGAGTTCCAAGGGATGGTCATTGTGACTTTAAAAATCCAGGCATTAAAAACAGACTTTTATGCAAGCACAGCGCGCACACGCACATGTGTGTGTGTGTGTGTTTGTACTTGTATATGTTCATACATGTGCATGTGTCCGTGTGGACATGTTCCTATATGTGTGCAAGCCTGTACATGTGGGTACATGTATGTACATGTACATGTGTATGGGCTAGACGCTGATAACAGGTGACTTTGGGCCATGTGTCTTTCTTCATCATTCTCTGCCTTCTCTTGTGGGACAGGGTCTCTCGCTGAGCCTGAGGCTCACTGATTCAGTGAGAGCAGCTGGCCAGTGGGCTCTGGGTATGCATCTGTCTCCACCGTGCAGGACTGGGTGTCACACAGTGGCTCACTCATCTTTTACACGGATGCTAGGAATCAACCCTCATGCTCTCACAGCAAATATTTACCAACTAAGTCATCTCCTCAGCTTGGGTTTTTCTTGCCACCCTCCACCCAAGAGAGGTAAAGCAAGGCCCACCTCTGGACCTTGGTCCAGTCAATGTCCTTTCAGAATTTAGCCTTGTTATCCTGGCTGGAGAGGGAAGTATGGTCCTTGAGGACCGTGGCTCTTGAACAATGGTTCTTGAACTCAGAATCTTGTCAGTTTACTGGTACAAAATAGCTCCTCATTTTCCTCTTTGGAGAGTGACTCAAGTGAGCTACGGGTGAGGGTCTCAGGTACTATTTACTTGTCTTATTTGAAATCTGAATTATTTTAGTTGTTATTAATAGTTAATTATAAACATTAGATTCACTCTTCAAAGAGAAGGAAATGTATTTGTTCATTGGACACTCTCCCCACTACGTCCATCGTCTCTCAGCAGTCTCTCCCCAGACAAACCCGATCTTCTTTCTTGATAGCTCTCCAGAGATGGTCTCTGAAGTCTCAAACAGCCCAAGTATCTGTGCTGTGGCTTGTCCTGAGCCAGGCCTGGAGTCTGCTCTGCATAGTTCTCTGCCTGGCATGCCCCAGAGACCCAGTGTACACCGACTGACGTCCTGCCGAGGGTCAGCACTGCAGGGACCTGAGAGCTACAGCTGTGTGCAGGCCCAAGCCTCTTTCCTCTTGCAAAAGAATGTAGATTTCTCTCTCTGGCCTGGACCCAGCTGGGAAGGGCTGCTATACTCAGAGCATGGCAGCAGGGGTTTTGGAGTGTCAGGATGAACAACTGTGGGGAGCCCCGGGTACTGCCAAGGAGGGAGACTGGTCAAGAAGGTGGAAGGTGCCTCTCCCCAGGCCCCTGGGAAGATGAGAGCTCTGTAGTTCTCCCTCTTTCTCTCCTTCTGTCCTTTGTGGTATGGGAAATTGAAATGCAGCCATCATTTCCAAAAGCTGACTGATTATGTATCTGAAAAACTACCCCGACGGTAGAGGGTAAAAGCCCCCACTCCTGGGACTAGAGTCCATAACAGCTCATGGATAGTCTGTTAATGGTCCTAGCCCTCTGTGTCTTCACATTCTCCTGTTCTTAGTTAATAAATAGCACAGTGAAGCCACACCAGGGGTCTGGATTTTGGATAAATTATCTTTTCAGCACTTGAATCCCTTGACTTCATCACCAGGTTGTCTCCGGTATCACATCCAGTTGGCTTTCCTCAGAGCTGGGCCTGAATGTAGTCTTTCCTTTTGCATTGTTGAAAATCTAGAGGACCCTGGGAATGGCCCAGTGCTGTGGGAGGGACCCCTACTAGGATCCAAGCACCTGGGTTCTGGTCCCAGCTGTGCGCTGACTCCTCTCTCTTGGCTGTGCTATGTAGCCTCAGGGCTGCTTTCTCTCCTCCACGTGTGTCCCTCGTGTTCACCAGAGTTCTTCATGTTACATTGCTGTCCTTAAATCTCACCACTCCCTGGGGGTGAGTAAGCCCATTTTATTGACAACAAATGAGATTGGAGAGGGTACCATAACAATGATGCAGGGGCTAGGAAGCAGAGTTCTTCCTGACTGCAGGCTATCAGTAGAAACACGGAGCCCCAACCCTCAGCTTCTGCCAGACCACTCCCCAGTCTCCAGAGGTCTCCCTTCCAACCCACCCTAACTCATGTGGCATCCTTCCTACTCTATCCAGTGGCCTCTACTTCTTCCTGCAGGACTCATGCCGACTTCCAATCTGGTCTCTCCCCGTGGTAGTTCCGTTCCTCCATACTTTCAACAATGGTAGCGTACCCTGTGTCTAGAGTCTGGCCCTGTGCTGGATGTGGGGACTGAATGAGAGAAGGGTCAGTCCTCAGGCACACCACCACTTTAGCTATGACACAGGAAGCAAAACAAACCTCTGTGACATTATGCGGCAATCCTCCATTAGGATTAAGAAGAGCTTCCTGGGGAGGCAGAGGAAGACAGTGATAAATTTTGATAAGAGAGAATGAACTGATGACATCTTGGAGAGAAATTTTATGGGGAGGATGACATTTGAATTATTTAATACCTTCTTGCTTCTAAAGGGATTTTAGAAGGATGGGTGGAGGTCAAGTTCAGAGAGTGGGAACATTGATTTACTGTGCAATGTACTGCCTGCAAGGCTTTTCCCTTTGGTCCAGTGGCACATAGGTAGAAGATTCACAGGCCTGTCTAAAACCCAGATCCTGAACCCTATGCTGACTCACTCTGGCACCATAGCTTCTCAGAAGAAATGGGAGAAAGCAACAGAGACAAGTTAGAGAAGAAAACCCCAAGTGTATGAAGTCTACTTCAAGAGGAAAGCGCTGTCTAACAGGCAAGGACAGGTTCCCAATATGTGCTTTAGGAAAGCAGGAAGGTGCCAGCAGGGCCGTGAGAACCCACTCCATTCTGAGTGGACTTCACAGAGAGAAACATGGCTCTTTCAGAGGATAAGTTCAATGCCACATTTCCTTCTTCACTCTGAAGCCATAAGACAGGGAGGTTCATCAAGGTTTTTCCAGTGTCCCAGCCTGGCCGGTAGACTAATGACTGCCCTGCTGGACACCTATAGCCAAGAAGAAGAAACCCAGGGCAGGATCCACACAGCAACAGTCTGAAGCCAAGGGCACAGACTGTTGGGGGTGGGCAGTGAGGGAAAGAGAGTTCCAAAGACACTGGATCATACAGTCACCAACGCCAAAAACCTAGAACTCCAGACTGCCAGAGGCATGCCCTCCACTCATGGCTTTCGAGTACCCTCATTTCCCAGGCCCTGGCCTGAGCTCTGGTGCTGCACTGTGAGCATGACATGACTCCTGCATCCAGGGACTTGTGGCTTAATTTATCCTTCGTAGGTCTTTTTCTCAGTGTCACACTCATCGACATTCATCAAAACACGGATGAGAAGTTCCTGGTTGAATTTGAGTTTCTTCTCACTTCCTATCATAAAATGACCTAAGTTATATGTAAAATAATGATCTTTGCATTTCGCCAGGGGAGACGTTAGTCTGAGACTGAGTGGTAATGAGGCCGGATCTGCAGCCAGACAGGCATGCTTCAAACCCAGGCTTTGCCATTTATGTGAGACTCAGGACAAGCTGCTGATCCTCTGCACTGCATATTCCTCTCTTACAAAATGGTGGGAGAAGGTTAGAGAGATGGCTCAGTGGGTAAAGCATTTGCTGCTCAGGTGTCAGACCAAGTGTGAGGACCCCAGGCACCCACATTAGTGCCACATTGGCATGACATCACTCCTGTAATCCCAGGGCTCGGAGGAGGAGCATCCTCCTCAGAGACCATGAAAACATGATTTTCAGAGGCAGAGAGAGGCTTGGAAAATGTCTCTAGGCAACAGCCTGGCGTGGTAGTTATGTGAATTTCCACATAGTGCTTGAGCTCTATGGGGAAAGCTTCATTTTATCTTAAGAACATTTTCTCAGGTTCCTTTAAATGGACAAGTTACATGAAAAATACCAAGCATAGCTAATAACTTAAGTCAACTTGAGGGGAAGTCAGAGGTTCTGACACTGGAGCCAGGCCACCTGGATATTCACCTGCTCTACTCCTACCTCTGAGCCAGGCAAGCCATCTAACATAACTTTGCCTCAGTTTCCCCATCTTTCATATGAATATGCTAGTATTTGACAAGGGGAGTTGTGTGAACACATGAGCCTAGCATATTACCAGTTGAGTGTATGACATGTGGAAGTTTACAGTGCTTTAGTCCACACAACCATTTCCTCCTTCCTGTCTCAGGTCAGGCAATCATTGTGTGTTGAAGGTGGGAAGGAACACAGTTAGGCTGCACTCATCAGCTAATAAAGAAATTAGCAGCATGTTCAAAGCTTGTCCCAGAGACGTAGTTGGTGAACTTCAGAGCCCAGATTCTAATTTGGTGACTGCTCTAATGTGAAGTCAAATTCTTCAATGCCCAACAATCTCTAGCCCGCACTTCCCTTCAAACACTTCACTGTCTGGTTCTTCATACTCCTTTCTTTCCCCAGGCTTCTTTAGGAGACATGCACCTGCAATCCTCACGCTCAGCACAGATGTTCTGCTGGGGCCAGAGAGAGAAATCAGTTGTGGGTTTGCTATCTCCCTTGTTCTTGTTTTTCAGTCCTTGCTTAAGAACCTGATACTAACAGTTGTGCTTCAAGGGCTCCCACGCAGTAGCCCACCAGTTCCCAATACCTGCTAAGTCGGATCTCAACCAAATGAGACCAAAGTGAGAAGATCTTGAGGAGTTTTCCCAAGAGTTTGAGATGATTTCATTTTCTGCTGAATTAAATGAACATTTTTAGTGGCTAGAGAGATCAGCAGTTAAGAGAACTGACTGCTCTTCTGGAGGACCCAGATTTGGTCCCCGGCACCCATGTGGCAGCTTACAACCATCAGTAACTCTAGGCTCAGGAGAGCTGGCATCAAGAGTACTGCACGGATGTGATGCACAGACACACATGCAGGCAAAATGCGCATACACATAAAATGAAGAAAAAAATCTCAAAAAACCTCAATGACAACTTTTAAATTAATTTTTAAGAGGTAAGCGGTTTAGGGGACTGGAGAATTGGCTCAGAATTTAAGAGCATCTGCTTCTATTGCAGAGGACCAGAGTTCAGTTCCTATCACCTGCATCAGGCAGCTCACAACCATCAGTAACTCTTACTTCAAGGGACCTGACGTCATCTTCTGACCTCCTCTGGTATCTGCATTTACATATATACACCCAGATAAAAATAAATTTCAAAAATAAAATTTAAAAAAAGCAATTTAGGAAGTTTGCAATTCTGTAATTGTCTAGACTTGGAACAGAGACAGGTCCACGTGTTCTTTAGAAGAATGAACATGTGTACAGTAACTGTGTGCATTTAGAAAATCCCAGAACAGCATGGATTCCAGATATTTTGCTTCCTGACAGTATGAATCCCAAGCTCATTTCAGAATATTTGGTTGCCACCTTTTATAAAGTTCTCATTTAGCATGCACTAGGTATCAAAATAACGTCCAGTCCTTTTGGGTAGCAGATAAACATAACTTAATAGAGCTGAGCTGATTCTCAAGAAAATCTTCAAAGCTCATACGTGCATCCTGAGAGCTGGGGAAGGGACCTCCCTCACGAGGCTTCTGTCTGTGCATCTGCCCAGGAGTGGGAGATGACTCAGACCTACACTCAGCTCCTGGTGCTGCATGCAGATCTGCCTAGCCCTGTGAATTGGTCATTCTCTGTTCCCCAACACCTGCTGCCCATCAGCAAGTCCCTGTGAAGAGACTTGGACATTTCATTCTCTCTAACCCCCAGAGTTCAGTCTAGGCTTGGAGTGGGACAGGTGTGTCCAGGGAGGCTTAAGTAGCCAGTTTAAAAAAAAGAAAATACTCCAAGAGCTTTAGCCTACAGAGTCCTATGCCTGGAAGAAAGAACCCTGCCTTGAACGCCGTGAGGAAGGCTGAGATTTGGGAGGGGAGCTGTGGGAAAAGGGAGTTCCTTCTCCTGAGCACAACTTAATGGACTCCTACCAGGTGGTGCTGTGCAAAGGGAAAACAGTGAAAACAAATAAATGCAAATGGGACATGCTGGCCCAGTGTAGTCCACCCCAGGAAAGCCTGTGCAGGCCCTAGCTTTGAAGGTGATGGATGGAGTTTGGGCTCCCAGCTCAGCTGGCTTCAGAGTCCCAACCATAGCCTGGAGGATGTGGGATGGTAGGAGTCTCACAATCAAACCAAGCATCTTTGTTATTCTTCAGGCCAACCATCTTGATGAGACAGTTGGGAGTGTGTCGGTGGAATGTCTTTCTAGCTCCATGGTTAGAAGCTGTGATAGGTACTGAGTGCCACTAACAAGAATAAAGATTTAACAAGCTTAGTCCTGAAGTGAGTTCTCTTTGGTCCCTGATGCCAGGATAATGTCTGCTTATCAGGGAGGCTGTGACCAGAAAAATTCCTGAGAAAGCAAAGAAAGACTATGGTTCGAATGATCTAGAGAACAAATTTTCTGTGCTTAGCCAGCTACAGAAAGAATCCCCTTTCTGGTGGGAAGAAGAAAAGGAAGAATGCTTACCATGTTCACAGTGAAAGCTGCCTTCTCCCGGGGGGGAAATCAATTCCAGTCTCCAGTTGGTAAGGGAAACCTCCAGCTAGCTACCTGTGTGGGGGATGCTTTTCATGTGCCAGAGGCTTTGTTTCCCTGGGATTGAGAGTAAGTTATGAGGAAGGAAGGAAGGAAGGAAGGAAGGAAGGAAGGAAGGAAGGAAGGAGAGAGAAAGGGGAGGAAGAAAAAGAAATGGGAGGGAGAAAGGAAGGAGAAAATGAAAGAAGGAAGGGAATATGATGGATGGAAGAAAAGGAGAACAATGAACAGAAGGAAGAGAAAAGGGAGCAAATAATACTACAGTGTGATGTTGGGTGTCCCCCAAAAGCCCATGTGCTAGAGGTTTGGTTGGATGCAGTGGTACTATTAGAAGATGTGGGTGTGGGGGAGGCTCTTAGTTCAGTGGGGTTATCTGCTTGTCAGATCACTATTGGTGACTAGTTCCTGAGAAAGAATAAGAAATAATATGCTACAAACAGTTTTGAGGACAAATTGTACTTGGTTCAAGGGGACCTGGTTCCCTTTCCTCTTTTATAATTCCTGGCTCTGAGGTGTCTCCTTGGCACCCCTACCAGAGGCTCTAAAGTAATGAATCTGTCTAATCATGGGCTAGACTCTGTGAAGCCATGAAACCAGAAAGTTTTTAGTTTGTAAGTTTATTGCCTCGGGTATTTTGTTATGGTTACAGAAAGCTAAGTAGCAGTAAGCATAGGGGAGACAGTATGTGAGGTCTACTCAGAGCAAAGCAATAAAACCAGAGTTGTTTTCAGCTGCAAAAGGTACCAGGCTTATGGTATGGATTAGTTGAACAGAGTGGAGGTTTTGACATCCTCCAAAGAGAAAGTTGAAATGTGAGCTGGGCCGCCTGGATAGCTCCTCAGTCTTGAACATAGAACCAGCAAACAATCTCTTTTCAAATGGCTCAATTTTGAGACTGGAGTGAGTCTAAGAGGTCCTGAAGAAAGGAAATACAAAATGCTGTTGTTTATTGTCAGCACTGGGGAATCATGGGTAAGATGCAGATCAATTCATTTGGTTGGGAGTGTTTTCATCTCAGGTTTAGCCAATCACAATTGAAGAGGATAGTAGGAGGCACGTTAAAGATACACAGTCGGCTACTCCAGGTTCAGAGCCAACACGGCTATGCGGCAGGATACAGGACACAGCAACTGGGCATCTCATCAGTAAAGACAGGTTCCTTTTCACCTTAAAGAACCTATGATTTTAGAGTCCATCCCTATAGCATTCTGGTGCTTGTATCTTATAGAAATGAAGTATTAATATCTAAGGGTAAAATATCTATGATTTGTTTAGGTGTTGGAATGCTCTCTGCCACACTGTAAGCTATTTACTGTAGTGCCCCTTCCATCGGGGACAGCAGCTGTATCTGCTGGTCCATAGTTCGCTATTTTACCCTTTGTAGCAATGCATTTGTAACAGGAAATCAAAGAACTGGGGAAAAAAAGTGGAAATGGGCCTATTTATCTAGTCTAATGTAAAACAAAAAAGAAGATTAAGGTGGTAAAATTCCAGACCCTTCCTCTGTCCCCCTCCCTTTCTTTCTTTCGTGCCCTCTCCTCCCTCCCCTTCTCTTCTCCCTCCTCTCCCCTTCTCTTCCTTTCCTTCCTAAACTTCAGTGACTTCCTGTAATCTAAATGGGAATCCTATATTCTCTTTGATCTTTTTTAAATGTTTTCTCTGCTTCTGGAGATGAAGTATTAAAATATTTTGGGTAGGAGATGTAATTCAGTTGGTAAGAATGCTTAGCTGGTACACCAGGCCCTAGATTTGATCCCCAGAGCTGTATGAAAAGAAGCATGGTGGTGCATTCCTATAATGCCAACGTTTGGGAGTGAGGCAGGAGGCTCAGAATTTCAAGGTCATTCTTAGCTACACCTAGAGTACATGAAATCCTGACTCAGATGGAAAAAAATTCAACCTATTATATATCTGATCACAAAACAGGAAATCCCAAACATTCAATGATACATAATAAAGGAAACAACTTGCTGTCCAGTGTCACCTGCTGCCAAGGCTGGGAGCCATCTCTCACTCACTTGGTAAGTTCTTGAATGAGCCAGCTATTGACAACAACATGGTGTCATATTGTGTTGCTGGTATTCAGAAGTGATTGTGCCTGCCTGGCCTGTGACTCCTCCTGCCAGCAGCCCTCTGCCGGTCTCTGCGCTGTTGACTTCAAGATAAAGAGCTTTCCATCCAGGCAGTGTGGAGTAGCTGAAGTGCATGGCTCTGGGACTCAGAGTGAGGAAAACCTCGGTATTAGTGAGAGTGGCCCCCGGCTGAGAGTGGTCCCAGTTGATCAATCCTTTTCTCTTGCACAACTGAATGATTCCAGGGTAAGCTGTGACCAATCACTTCCATGTGACGAGGCTGTGTGCTGCCAGCACATGCCAAGCTCCAGCTCTCACAGTGGCAGATATATCTTTTCATTATGCCTGTGGCTGTACAGGAGAGGCAGGCTATCTCCACACACACTCCTAAGTCCCTTAGACAACTATGAAGGTATTACAAGGTGAGGGGTGGGGTGCAGGTAGACCCCCAAAGCTTTCTGTATATCAGATTCACAGGAATACTTGCAAACCAGAGGTCTCCAGGTTCCCCCTAGACACACCAGATCAGCTAACCTCTCTGGGTAGGAGATTAGGGTGGCACTAAGAAAAAAAGAAAAAGCTTTCCTTTGAGATCCACATGCCATCTGTGGCCTTACCACCCTGAGCACACCTCACATGATCTCAGAAACTAAGCAGGGTTGGGCCTGGTTAGTGCTCAGATGGGAGACCTCAATGCTGCCTTCCCAAATGCCTGACGTGGATATTCGGAACCACCCACCAGACAATTGTTTCCTGACAGTAACTTCCCTGAAAAGAAATTGGTTTTATCTAGAACTCTGGCTTATCCCACGAACTATTTCTAAACAGGGTCCGTCTGTGGAAGCTACACATTTGAAGTTCACAGGTTGTTCTTAACCACACAAGTTAGTCTCCATCTGTATTCAGACAAGAAGGGACAACTTTAAGTCTGTTTTCTAGGTCTGGTTGCTCTATATGTTGGTTGATGGGAAAAGGAAAGAGCAGAATATATAAAAGTCAATGAAGATTAGTAAGGGGATAATGGAAACACTGTTGACAGCTTTGGCTTTGCTGCCTGAATGCCTAACAGTGTACTTCCAAAATAGCTGTGGTTAACTCACAAAACTGGGGTAGGTTTTCATGAACAAATACTGGAAACATGCCTGTGCTTACCAAGTTGCCATTGCTTCTCTTTGATGGAAGGGGTAGGAATGGTTTCTGCTCTCCTGGACCATGTGGTATCTGGGACTGCACTCCAGTCCTTTCTCGTCAGCCAATGAAAAGCTTAGAGCCAAGGAGGCGTGGAGGTCCCATGCCCCTGGGCTCAAATGCTGGCAAAAATCTTGTTCAAACCTTGTGCTGACCCAGAATCTTCTCCAAGGTTCTGAAGGGTTCAGTAAAAGTGTTTGATTGAATAAAAAGCTTCCATTGAATAACAAAAACAACAAGTGTTGTTTTGCTTGCTTGAAGCTATTTTAATTGAAGGCCTGTACCCCAGCTCAGGAAGGATCAGGAATATGTGCATAACAGGAGAGGCTTGCCCTGCAGTTGCGGACAGTCAAATCTTGCAGAACCCAGTCAGTGAACTGAGAAAACAGGGAGCCATCTTGCAGAGGAGGTCAGTTCCCACGCAGAGGCTCAGCCACCCTGTTAGAGAGATCCTCCTAAGAGCTGAGAGTCAAGGCTTGAACCACACCTGGGTTGTGACTTCATTTAATGACTGAGAAGGGTAGAGATGAAGGGACCCAGGATCTCCCCAGTTCCTGCCTGAGGACTGGGCTCTTGGAATCTCTGGGATAGTTGACGGTGAGAGGTGCCCAGGTGGATGGTGATGGTGGAATTCAGAGAAGATCAAGTCTTAAACAAGACACTTGCATAGTGACCCATGTCATGCCCATAAGACAGGAGCATGCCATGGCTCTTATTCCACAGAGTAAGAAGCTGAACATGGGCCCATCACCCACTGCTGGGGAACAGTGCAGAACAGCCTGGCAGGCCCCACCCTGACCCTCTCAGACAGCGTTCTCTCTCTGTTTTCAAAACTTTGGGCCCAGACTTTCCACAAGTGAATTCCACCTCTGAAAATGGGACAGTGAAGAACCTTCCTCCTGGCTTAGCTAAAGGAAATAGCACTTCATGGTTTGCATGGACTTGAGGATGTCTCAGTAAATATCAGCTGTCTTTGAATTCTAACGTCCCAGCTTGCTTTACTGTTTCACTGTATTCCCTGCTCCAGGAGAGCTGCACCCTGAGGCCCCTTGATGAGTTCCGGCTTACTATCAAAAGAAAAAGGTCAGAATAAAAAGGTTTCACTAGGCCTGGGGTGTTATCCAGCAGGTACAGCTCAAGTCCTGCATTTACTTAGAATGTAAAGCAAATGGTGACCATGGAGACATGTTCTTTGAAGATGCCTTTCCTGGTTCCTGGACTGGCTTGCTGGAAGTGTAAGCTTGAATTTTTGACAGTCCTCTGCATCTTGCAAGTGGACTACCTCCTGCGGTAGGCAGTAGTTGGGACTTGCACTGTTTGGCAGTTAAATGGAAACTACAGACAGCCACCAGGGTGTCCCTGAGGTCTGTGTGGTACCCAACTCAACACTGCCGATAAGGCTGTGGACCCAGCAGTGTGTTCTCCAAGCAGCCACTAAGTGATGGAGGTCTTTCCCCGTAAGTTCACATCTCTATGCCATGACTGTCCTACACATGGAGGCTCCAAATAGGATCATGAAGATGGTGGGAGGTGAAAGGGATGGAAGTATGGACGTAGTACTTGGGGCATTGTGGGTGGGGAAGGATATCTTAGGGGAGACAATTCCAGAAGAAAGGGAGAAGACTTCCATTCTGTGTGGTTGTGTGCAGTAAATGCTTGGACGATGATCTGTCCAGCTGGGGAAAGGCCAAAACTAATTTAACCTTTGGTCCAATGGCTGAGAGTCAGCTTGTTTCCTTCCCCTCTTACATCACTCCCAGAGATCCAGACAAAAATAACATGGTCCCGATTACATGACATTACAGGCTCTGAAAATCCACCCGGGAGGAGGGTGTTGAAACCCCTCAGAGGCAAATTAATCCTAGCAAAGCAACAGCTGGAAGATTGATGTGAAGAGGAGAAACTGTAGCATATTGCTTCCAGGCTTGTTTGGAAGTTGGGTTTAATCCAAGCAATTTCAAGAGGGATTAAAAAGCACTAATTTGGAAGCATGTCTGTTACTTTAAGATAGGGCTTGGTACAGTCCTCCACAAGCTGTGTTCTGCTGGTCGGCACACTTTCAGATTTCATTCCTATGTCCTGATGTTTATCTTGGTTGGTCATTATTGAGATACCTCACGCCATGTCCAGAGAGTTCACCACTGCTGTGTTGGAGTTGCATTGGGCCTTTGTGTGTAACTAGGTCTGAGAGTCTCTGCCTAGGCTATTGACCAAATCCAGCAAGCAGGAGCCGGGCACCTGTTCCTCCTCCTGGGGCTTGTCCTGTCCAGAGTGGACACTTGAGCATTTCCTGCAAACACAGCCTGTAGCCCCCGGAGGACAATTTGCAGAACTTGTACGCACCATTTACACTCACAAAGCAAAATATTTCCTCTCCCCAGGACCCAGCGGTCCTCTGCACACTGCCTGCTTTGCAATTGGACATTACTTGGAGACCCAACATGAACCCTAGACTAGAAGTGTCCCAGCTGGAGTGGAACTGAGCTGCAGGGAACACATTCTTAGGATAAGAGAAACTCTCTACAGTGATGGTTATAGGCCTTGTCTCTAGACTCAGGGCTGCCTGAATGAAAACCCTGATATTCCCAGCACTGCTGCCTGACCCTGAGCAAGTCCTGTCTGTACTTCATGTCCTCATTTGGGAGGCAGGGATGAGTACTGTGGGCACATTAGAGTGGCTTGGAAGGTGGATAGTTTTGTTGGGACGTGCTCAGCACAATCCTGACAAATAGTAAGAAAAGATGAACAGAGCTGGCCAGGGAGATGGTTCAGTCAATGAAGCACTTGCCTTGTAGGCATGAGGATCTGACTTCAATCCTTGGAATCCATGTTTTATAAAGAGAGAGAGAGAAAGAGAGAGAGAGAAAGACTGGGTGTGATACCACAGACTTGTACTCCCAGTGCAGGGAAGGCAGAAACATGGGGGTATGTAGTGCTCACTCCAGCTAGCCTGCCCTAACTAGCAAGCTGTCTACCAACAACTTGAAAAATGATACCCATAGTTGTCTTCTGGCCTTCAAATGCACACGCATATGCAGCTGCACACATGTGAACATACACACTCATGAACACACACATACAGCTGCTCTTATTGTGAGAACACAGTGGTCTTGGGAGTTTGGGTGAACTTACTACAGAAGCTGAGTGGTGACTGGGGCCCCAGCACAATATTCAGGAACAGATTCAGTTTTGGCCCTTTAAATCATAAAAACAAAGACATCTGGAGATTTGAATGTGTGTCTCATAGTATCCCCTGAATAGGTCAATGTCTTATGCTTCTTCCTCTGGCTGTCCTGGCTCTGTCTTCTGTGTCTGAAGCATCACCAAAATTCTCAGCCCCGCCCTGGGGGCAGCAATTAATCTAGACCAAAGCTTCGAGGCTCTGCATTAGAAACCTGTCCTGGGATAGGCTGGGTGTCTTGTTGTCCATGTTCACACTACAGGTTGAGATGGGAACAAGACTCTGAGCTAAGATTAGCACTTCTCCCCCCCCAGCTTACAAGTCCAAGGTCTACCCAAGGATCTTGACTCTGACCCCTTTCCAGGGAGCACTGAAACCCAAGAGCCTCTAAGAGGTTCCCTAGAGAAACATTTAGGGAGAAACTAGTCCTTCCTTGGAGATCGTGGGTCTTCTCTGAGGTTCCTCTAGTGACATGTATTTAAAAATGAAAAAAAGGGGGGGGGGGGGGCTGGAGCATAGCTCAGTTGGTGAGATGCCTGCCTTGTAAGCTTGAAGCCCTGAGTTTGAACCCAGAAAGCTGGGCTTGGTGACAGGGCCCTGTAATCCCAACACCAGGGAGGTGGAGACAGGTGGCTCTCTGGGGCTCACTGACCAGTCAGCCTGACATGCCTGGTGTGCTCCAAGCCAATTAAAGACCCCATCTTAAACAAACAAGGTTGGCCATATTTGAGGAATGACAGCTGAAGCTGTCCTCTGGCCTCCATATGCCCACATCCCTGCATACGCATGTATCTGCACACACACACACAATACACACAAATATTTAAAAAATAAATATGGAACTAAATAATACAAACTGAGCCATCATCAGGCACGGTGGTGCCAATATTTTCCACATGACACTCACCATGGCTCACTTGTCTGGTTGTGTTTTTGTGGCCTGGATTCCAGGTTACTTAACACATCAGGATCATATTTCTGACTCCTCAGTAACCCTCTTGCTAGTACAACACATAACTAGTGGGATTTCAACCCAGATCTTTTGACTCCCAGCCCAGTGACTTTCAACTCCAGCATGAGAGGTTAGTAACGGATCCTGTTTGGGATATGTGGAAGTTACAGAACTGGGGAACATTTCCAAATGGAGATTTCCCATGGGCAAGACAGGGCCAAGGCAGATGGTCACTCATCTATGCAATGAACATTTATTGGATGCCAACAAGTCAAGCCTTGCAGATTTCCTGGAGAATAAGGCAGACTCTGTTTTACCCTCAGGGAACTAATACTTTTCCAGGAAATTCAAGCAATACACACAAAATTACACAGATAACGATTAATGCAACAGTGTTGAGCCCAAGGTAATGCAGGGAGGTCTCGTCCAGACATGAGAAGAGCTTAGTAAAATTTGTCATCTGCTTCCCACAAAAGGTCGTGTCTTGTGTTATCTACTTCAGAGAACAGCACCCTATCTCACCAGTATGGAAGAAAAAAATCCAGAGAATTCTTATACCCCTCGTTGAATCCCTTTAGTTCAGTTTCTAAGTAGCTCCCAGAATCTGCTGCTGTCTCTGCTAGCATCCTACCTTTCGGCCATTCTGCCATAGCGCCATCTACTGGTCCATTCTCATTCACCTTGGGCTTAGAATTCATTCTATGCACTCACTACAGCTCCCTTCTTATTTACAGAGGAAATCCTGACTACGCCACCCTTCACCATCCACCCTCCACTCTACCCCTGCAAACCCCGCTTTCCCACCCTACTCCTGGAGTGGGAAATGCTTCCCCTTGACTTGGACTGAGCCAAACTCCAGAGTCTGTGATGGTCAGTCTTTGATTGTCAACTTCAATAACTTGATAACCATCGAGGCGGGGAGAAGTGGTGGCGCCCTCTTCAGGCCTCTGAGATGCCCCAGGGATCTGAAGGAGTCACTGGATGTGATTGGGGATCCTGGTCACACACGGCAGGAAACCATCTGTGTAACTCTTTCCTCAAGGGACCTCCTGGTGGCCCAGGTCCCTGAGCACGATGTCTTCCACATGATTTGTGTGTAAGTAGGGTACCTGTGGGATCCCTGGTTCTCGTTTGCCGGGCTTGGTGCTCTACCGTTGAGAGGCCGACAAACAACCAGGGGAGGAGAGAACCCACCCTTCCTTAAAAGGTTAGGCCTCTGAAGTTCCTTCTTCCTGGGGGACCTCAGGTACAGATTTGGATGGTCCCTCTGGCAGGTGTAATAAGACTACATTAAGAAAGAATCATTCAAAACACTGTGCTGGGCTCATTAAGGAACATCAAAGTGTGCCAGCTGACTCTGCTGCTATAGCTGGACCCAGAAACAGGTCCTGAGTTTCTCTCAGGTCTCTCCATCTTTCCTAAGCAGCTTAGCTATGCCCTTCCCTGTCTTGGTGTCCTCTGTTTTTTGCTGTTGGTCCTCCGGCCTCAGCCAATCCTTCCCCCTCCTTTTCCCCACCACTCCTCCTCTCTCCATCTTTCTCCCTCTCCTTGTCACCATTTGTTCTCTGTCACCCTCCTCTCCGCCTGGCTGATGCTGGAAGCATGTCAGGAATTTTTAATTGGAAATACCATGAGAACTGTTATCGCCTCAGTTTCACCAGGGAGAGGTCTAGGGCTTGGGGGCTGGTGATAGGTGATTCCCTGGGGAGGGTGAAGTTTAATATCTCACCCAGGTTAACCAGGGCAGTTGGCTCTAGAAACCAAGGCCCCGGATGGAATGTGAGAGATGAAGTCCAGTCTGACAGGAAGGAGGGTGGGCTGAATAACCTAAAATTCCTATAAAGCTGAGGAGGTGGGAGAAAAGGACAGAGCAGGAAGTCAATTAAAAGAAGGAAAACAAGCAGGGATCCCACCACCCTGTCTCTCCCTCTCCAAGTGCCCACATAAAAATGACTGTGAGGGAAAGCAGGTCCACCTGGAGCTGGGAGAAGCTCCAGGGCCTCCTCCTTCCCTGCCTGGAGTGGTTTAGTCCTCCCTCTGTTCTCACAGCTGTCCGGCCCTGGGTCAGATGAGCTCAGCCTCTTTTGATCTCCTCCCCTGTGAGGTCACCAGCTCCTTGTACTCCCCTGGCCTTCTCCCAGGTCTCGGGGCAGTTTTCCCATCTGCCAGGGCCTCGGGAACAGCCCCGAGGATGAAGGCTGAGGATGAGGTGTGCTGGCAGCGGGTGGGCTGGCCCAGTTATCACTTGGGGCTCCATGTATGAATCAGAGACAGCTCTTTTCAGCTCTTTCTGTGGGGAACAGAGAAGGTGAGGTATGGAAGCATTAGTAATAGGGGCCAGGATCTGTGGTCCGGATAGCCTCACCTACCAGAACTGGAAGGGATCTGAATCAGTCCTGCTCTACCTCCCAGGCTTCAGCCTGGGCCCTGGCTGGGAGATGGGCAAGCAATATTCCAATTCCTTCAGTCCCAGAAACTCCCAGTTTGTCTGCCTCCTGTGAGGAATCCCTGTGTGAGACTTTGAGTAAGGGATCCTACTGCTGGCAAAAGCTAAGGATGTGATCTAGTTCAAGCTGCTTGAGTTTATTTATGAGCAAACATAATCCCACAAAAGTTAAGCTGTGCGTCAAAAGAATGCGGTAATAGCTGTAGAGTCAGTCCTACCTGTGTTTCATATCCTTGGCTGAATTTTCCCTGTGACTGAAAGGAGGAGGAGGAATTGGTGATAGTGATCTTAGAGGAAGATGAGGAGGAGGAGGAGGAGGAGGAGGAGGAGGAGGAGGAAAGCAGTTCATAGCATGTGTCAGGCTTACTGAAGGAGAAAATTACCTTTATTCTTCTATACTACTCTCCCAGCTCAACTTATTCAAGCAAGATTTGAGATCCAGAAGGTCTCTGTGATTCTCAGAGGCCTGATGTTATGTCCTTTTCAGATCTAGAGCAGCACAGTCACACAAGTTTTAAGATAAAACACCACGAATATGTGACTGTCCCCTCCAAGTTGTTGGGATGACAAAGCCACTTTGACTACCAAATAGATATAGCTTCCAGATTTATAAACATAGCTACAAGCTGGGTTTCGTGGAGCTAAGAACTGGTAAATCATTAAAATCATGTTTAAAAGGAAATGAGGAAAAAGAACAGAAGAAGGTGAGTCAGGAAGGAGAGAAGGAAGGAGGAATAAAGAGAGGAGAGGGAGAGAGTCCTATTTGCCAGCTAGGATGGGTGGTCCTCTTATTCCTGAAGACTACTTAGAAAATGCAAGGCAAAGAAGAGGATGTTTTAGCCACTTCCTATGGTATGTCAAAAGGAAAAACTAAGTTCTTACAGGGCATTTTTCCTCTGAAAATTTTTAAAAAGACAAAAGCGATGCAGTTGATAAAGCTAAAGGAGGCTGTGGAAGGGGTTGTCAGGAAAAGCCTGTCATCTGGACAAGGAGGTGGCAGAACTTGGGGTGCTGGCAGAGATGCTGCCAATATGTGGCTGAGAAGGGTGGTTGCTCCTCCAGGGGCCAGACCAGGGCAGCCCTCCTTCCCGGACAGTCCTCACCCAACCCCAACATAAGCAACTAGGCTAGCACATGGTGTTTTCTTTTTCCTGAAATAAAGCATCATCACCTGGCCTTAGCTTAAGTAACTGTGAACTTGTAAAAGTCTGTTTGTCCTTCCCCAGAGACCCATTCAAGTGGTTTTTCAGATGAATTTGTTCATGCAAACACTTTGCCATGTTTCTCTAATTGTTTCTCATAGACCTGGAGTGAGGAACGATTATTCCAGCTCCCTTACTCAGACCTGTTGCAGATGAGTAAATCGAGGCCCATAAAGAAAGGCAATATGAGCAGCAGGAACCTCCTCTGATTCATCCTCCCAGGGCTTGGATATCCATGGGTGTGTTCCAAGAGTAGAGCAGCTTTCAGGACTCCTGACCGACGCTCTCAGCTAAGTTGCGCCTGTAGACCCAGGTGGCTGTTTGACTTGGCCGTGACTCACAGCGTCCTGTTGATAACCATTAAGTATTTTCACAGCTTGTCAGGAACTCATACATTTCAGTTTTTAAAAACTAGTTGAGGGGCTCAGTGGGTAAAAGCACTTGCCCCATAGGTCTGAAGACCTGAGTTCTGTTCCCCAGAACCTATGTAATGATGGAACACACACACACACACACACACACACACACACACACACAGAGAGAGAGAGAGAGAGAGAGTAATTATTAAAACAAACTATATTCCATATAATAATGTGCTATATAACCATGTCCTAATGCAACTATTACTAAGTGTATAAATATGAATGTTTTGTGAACCAAATGTACTAATTCAATATACAGATACGAGTTTCACTGAATATTAAGCAAACATCTAGTACTGCATGCAGAACCGTTTCTGGTGCTGTGTAGATGTGCTAGGGTCACAAAACTTAGGGAGACCTTCAGGATGGATGTGGGCTGGGAGCTGAGAGTCAGATGTGTCTGATGAAGGAGCAGAACACTGCTTTCTCCCTATGGTTGAACTGGCACTTCCCAGTGACTGTGCCCCCGAGTCCTCTGCCACCAGCATGGTAGCCTGAAGGGTTCCAGAGAGCAGTTCTGAGGAGTTCTGCAGAGACAAGGAACTGGGCAGAGGGTGTGTGCCTCCGTCCCCTTCACCTTGTCCATGCCATTTCTATTCTGTAATAGATGATAACTTTTGGGGGTGGGGGCCGTGGGTAGTTGTAAAGATGGTAGCCTGGAACCAGGTGCTGGGATGGGGTTGGAGAGGGAAACCACAGCTATCAAGAACTGGGTGCGTCAGAAATGGAAAGGACACCTAGCTGGCTCTGAGGCCAATGTATCCTGAGATGATAGAATGAGAAGGGTCCAGCATCTAACAGAGGAAGACAGGACCCATTCTTGGGGCTGGCCTAGATGGAGACAGTTCAAGGGGCTGGAGGAAGGGAACAGATTCACCGTGAGAGGAAGGTTGGAGATGAAAGGCATAGGCTCCTTCTATGTCTGCCTCTAGCCATATGATGTGGAAGAGGAGAGGGAGTCATGTCTGCCCACTAGGATGGGTGGTCCTCTTATTCCTGAAGACTAGTTAGAAAAATGCAAGGCAACCACCTCTATCTGGACACATCCACTTTAGGGAAACATAAAACCCTACTCCTAGGAGTAGACTCTACCCTAAATTCTGATGCTCTGTTCAGAATCTGGAATAAGGGGACAATGGTGCCTGAGCTCAGGCAGGAGTAAAGACATACCAGCTGATTCTGGCCCAGGACATGTTTTAGATAACAACTCCTTCTTCTGGAAGTAGGAGACATGGATATTGGCACTACCATAGCCCTGAACGCAGCATGAGTGTAGGCAAGTCATTTCACACCCGTGGATTCATTCCTATCTCAAAATTAAGAGTATTAATCTACAAACTTTCTGTGACTATTTTAATCATTTTTTAAAAGGCAATATTAAATTTTAACTGAGGTCCCACTTCAGGCAGAAAATAATAGGACTTCCCTAGTTGAAGAGGTGTTGGCTCATGAATGCTCCCGAGTCTTGGTGCCCTTGCTTTGGTCTGACTATCCTCTCCAAACTTCATGTTGAAATCTGACTGCCATCGTGGCACTGTTGGAAGGTGAAACCTTAGGTTGGTAACTGAGCTATGAAGGATCCAGTTCCATGGTGGGCCAATGCCATTAGAAAAAGGTAAGCCCAGTCCTTTCTAGTTGTGTGTGTGTGTGTGTGTGTGTGTGTGTGTGTGTGTGTGTGTGTGT
>CAJQZJ010000220.1:5681225-5710460 GCA_907164525.1 Lophiomys imhausi
GTGTGTGTGTGTGTGTGTGTGTGTGTGTGTGTGTGTGTGTGTGTGTGAAAAGGCCAGAAGATAACCTCGGGTATCATGCCTCCAGAAACCACCGACCTTGCTTTTTGAGGCAGGATCTCTCAATAGGCAATTAGAATAGGCTAGTTGGCTGGGGAGTACCAGTTACTTACCAGAGAGCACTGCTTGCCAGCTCTACCTTACAGTTTCCAGAAGAAATGCTGAGACTTCCTTAGATTAGCCTCCTTGCCTTTCTTCTCAGATTCTTTTACGTCCCCAGGCTGCATGGTCTATTACCCACAATGCCCTTGTGCTGCCCTTCCCTAGTCCATCATGTTCACAGACTGTACTGTGAATGGGCTCAAGTGTGTAGGACTCCCCAGGTTGCTTTCTAGCCCTCCGAGGTGGGTTTGGTTTTGCTGCTCTTTGCTGCTCTGTTTTTTCCCGCCTGGCTTCCTGCTGGCTTTAATTAAGCCTGTGGAGCCTCCCTCAGGGCTGGCCCTCATGAAATGAGGTGACCCAGCTCACCAGGGCTGCTCCCCAGAGGTCCCTCAGCTCCGGGCTTATCACAACAATTTCTGCTTCACATTTTCCACAGAACACTGCAACCTGAACAGGAAAATATAGCTCACAAGTGCAAGAGCCAGCCAGGGCACAGGGTCCCAAATAGGAAGACTCCGGATGCTCTTGCTGCCCAAGGCGCTCAGCATGTAGAGAGACTGCCAGGGAGGAGTGTGGCTTCTCAATACCAAGGAAAACGGCTCCTGGGCAGAGACGGCACAGAAGCTAAGTCACAGTCAGCAGAGCTTTGCAAATGGGCCACTGCCCTTCCATGTTTGTGTAGGACTCACTTCCAGGCACCCACCTATGGGGGAGTGTACCAATCATCAACTCAATGCTATCTGTACTTTCAGGGCCTTGGCAAAATACCCTCCTAAAGAGTGCAGGATAGCAGTAATATTATTTAGAGTAAGATAAGTTGTGCTGTAGTAACAAACACCCCCACGGTTTCAGTGGCTTGACAGGCTGGAGTCTCCTAAAAACCCGAGGCATACAGTTCCTGAGAAGGAATGCCTGAGGTTCACCCCCAGGCTTCACACACACGTGCACACACATACGCATGCGCACACACGGATGAGATGTGACATATACACAATGAATTAGTCCAATGCAGTTCTGTAAATCTTGGCAAACACAGGCTGTGTAGTAACCAAATGCCATGATTTGGATATTAAGCAGTTCCAGCCCTCCAATGGTCCTCCATAGCCTACTAGAGTTGACTCTTGCCCAACTTTGGCTCCAGACTCTTATAATCTGCATTATAAGAATGCCACATGTTGAATCATGCATATACAGAATTAATTTGGGCTTAGAACACTTCATACATCTCAGCCACGTTGTAGTATGTGTCTGTGGCTCACTACAGCCAATTCACAGTGCTGTCCCCATGGACATGCCCAATCTGGCCACTTGTTCCGTTCCAGTACTTACCAGTTTTGTATAAGTCTGTTATGAACATTTTTTTTTTTTGGTTTATCGAGACAGGGTTTCTCTGTGTTTCCTTGGCTGTCCTGGACTCACTTTGTAGACCAGGCTGGCCTCGAACTCACAAAGATCCGCCTGCCTCTGCCTCCCAAGTGCTGGGATTAAAGGCGTGCGCCACCACCGCCCGGCTTGTTATGAACATTTTTATGTGAACATCAGCTATCATCTTATATGGGTAAGGTCTAGGAAGAGGTTGGTGGGCAGCATAAGTATGCTTTTAACACTTTAAGAAATTGGAAGATTCTCCTGCAGGTGACCAGACCACTTTGCACTCCCATGACTGTGTGAGAACTTCAGTGCTCAGCATCTTTGCCAGAACCTTTTTTTTTGGGGGGGGGGGTGTTGATACTGTCAGTCTCTTTAATAGATCAATGATCAATAATGCCCAGTATCTCTTTGTCTGTTATGATCCCTGATGAGTCTTGTTGGCCAAGTGTCTTTTCAAACCTTCTTTCTAATATTTTTAGGTTTATTTTCTTATTATTCACTTTTAAATTTTTATTAAATGTTTTTATTTTTGGAGGCCAGAGAGCAACATATGGGAGTCAGTTCTCTATTTTCAGCACATGGCTCCCAGGAATCAAACAGATTATTATACTTATTATAAAAGCAAACATTTTTCCCCTCCGAGCCAGTATCACTGACTCTATTATTAGAGTTTGACAGTCCTTTCTGTATGTAGAATCAAGCCCTTTATCAGATATTTGATTTGCAAATATTTTCTCCCATTTCCTAATGTTTATTTTTATTCTACTGACAATACATTTAAAAAAGACAATATTTGATTCTAGTATTTCTGATTTATCAGGTTTTTATTACCTGGGTTGTGCTTTTTGGTATTTTATGTAAAAAAGTCAAGTTATCGAGGGTTTTCTCTTATTTTATTTTCCTGAGAGTTTTGTCTGAGGTATTACACTTCTGTGTATTATCAAATTTGAATTAATTTTTTCACATTCTATAAAAACTGGATTGACTTTTTTTTCATATGATCATCTCATACATTTGCATTTATTTGAAATATTTAATCATCTTTGTACTTTCCATAAAAATCAATTGATAGGAATGTGTAGGTCTACATATGGCATTTCTGTTCAGTTCCATGGGTCTATAGAGCTGTGATTTCATTGAGACTGTATCTTCATGATTGTTATAACTTTATGGAAAGTATTTCTTTTTTAAAGTTTTATTATTATTTATTTACATGTACATGATGGGGTGGTGTTAAACATTCTAAATGTTAGGGCCAGATGGCTTTAACACGGATTCTACCGGACCTTCAAAGAGGAACTAACACCATTAATTTTCAAACTCTTCCACCACATAGAAACAGAAAGATCACTGCCAAACTCATTCTATGAGGCCACTGTCATTCTGATTCCTAAACCACACAAAGACCCAACAAAGAAAGAGAACTTCAGACCAATCTCCCTCATGAACATTGATGCAAAAATACTTAATAAAATACTAGCAAACCGAATTCAAGAACACATCAAAAGTATCATACACCATGATCAAGTAGGCTTCATACCTGGAATGCAGGGATGGTTCAATATACGAAAGTCTATCAATGTAATTCACCACATAAACAAGATGAAAGAAAAAAACCACATGATAATCTCGCTAGATGCAGAAAAAGCATTTGACAAAATCCAACACCCCTTCATGCTAAAAGTTCTGGAGAGAACGGGCATACAAGGACCATACCTAGAAATAATAAAGGCAATATACAGCAAGCCAGTAGCCAACATCAAATTAAATGGAGAGAAGCTTGAAGCATTTCCTCTAAACTCAGGGACAAGACAAGGATGTCCACTTTCACCATATCTCTTCAATATAGTACTTGAAGTCCTTGCTAGAGCAATAAGACAACTAAAGGAGATCAAAGGGATAAAAATTGGAAATGAAGAAGTCAAATTATCCCTATTCGCAGATGATATGTTAGTATACATAAGCGACCCCAAAAATTCCACCAAAGAACTCTTACAGCTGATAAACAACTTCAGCAAGGTGGCTGGATACAAAATTAACTCAAAAAAATCAGAAGCCCTTCTTTATACAACAAACAAATATGCCGAGAAAGAAATAAGGGAAACAACCCCCTTCACAATAGCCACAAACAACATAAAATACCTGGGGGTAACTCTAACCAAGCATGTAAAGGACCTATATAACAAGAACTTCAAGCCCCTGAAGAAAGAAATGGAAGAGGCCTTTAGAAGATGGAAAGATCTCCCATGCTCATGGATAGGTAAGATCAACATAATAAAAATGGCTATCCTACCAAAAGCAATATATAGATTTAATGCAATTCCTATCAAAATACCAACACAATTCTTTATAGACCTGGAAAAAGCTAGTCTCAACTTCATATGGAACAACAAAAAGCCCAGAATAGCTAAATCAATCCTGTCCAATGAAAAAACATCGGGAGGTATCACCATCCCAGACTTCAAGCTGTACTACAGAGCAACAGTAATAAAAACAGCATGGTACTGGTATAGAAACAGACCAGTGGATCAATGGAATCGAATTGAAGACCCAAACATGGATCCACACACCTATGGCCAACTAATCTTTGACAAAGAAGCCAAAAACGCACAATGGAAGAAGGACAGCATCTTCAACAAATGGTGCTGGTCCAACTGGATGTCCACTTGCAAAAGAATGAAATTAGACCCATACCTATCACCTTGTACAAAACTTAATTCCAAGTGGATCAAAGATCTTAACATAAGGCCAGCCACACTAAAGATACTAGAAGAAAAAGTAGGAGAAACCCTCGAACTCATTGGCACAGGTGACAACTTCCTGAACAGAACACCAACAGCTCAGGACCTGAGATCAACAATCAATAAATGGGACCTCATGAAACTGAAAAGTTTCTGTAAAGCAAAGGATACTGTCATTCGAAAAAAACGGCAACCAACAGACTGGGAGAAAATCTTCACCAACCCCACATCTGATAGAGGGCTATTATCTAAAATCTACAAAGAACTCAAGAAACTAAATGCCAAGAAACCAAAGAATCCAATCAAAAAATGGGAGATGGAGCTAAATAGAGAATTCACAAAGGAGGAATCCCTAAGGGCTGAGAGACACTTGAAGAAATGTTCAACATCCTTAATCATCAGAGAAATGCAACTCAAGACTACCCTGAGATTCCACCTAACACCTGTTAGAATGGCTAAAATAAAGAGCTCAAATGATAGCGCATGCTGGCGAGGGTGTGGAGAAAGGGGTACCCTACTCCATTGCTGGTGGGAGTGCAGGCTTGTGCAACCACTATGGAGGTCTGTCTGGCGATATCTTAGAAATCTAGGAATAACCTTGCCTCAGGACCCAGCCATACCACTTCTGGGTATACACCCAAAGGACCTCTCACGGAGACATAGGGAAGTCTCCTCATCTATGTTCATAGCAGCCTTATTTGTAATAGCTAGAAATTGGAAACAACCCAGATGTCCCTCAACTGAAGAATGGATTAAAAAATTGTGGTACATCTATACAATGGAATATTACTCAGCTATCAGAAACAATGAAATCATGCAATTTGCAACCAAATGGATGGATCTAGAGGAGCTCATCCTGAGTGAGCTAACCCAGTCTCAGAAGGATGCACATGGCATCTATTCACTTATAGTAGGATTTTAACTATTTCGTACAGGATATCTGTACTACAACCAACACATCAAAAGGAACAAGGACATAATTTTTTTTTTATCTTTTTCTTTTTCCTTCTTTTTTTCTTTTTTTCTCTTTCCTTTTCCCTTCTCTTTTTCCTCTCTTTTTTTTTTTGTTGATATTCTTTGTTTTTGTGGGTTTGTGTGTTTGTTGGTCTTTTTTTTTAGTATTCCCCCAGCAGCAATGAGACACCAGTCACTGGCAGTACTGCCTCTTAGGCCCCTGGTGAATGAAGAGGCGCTTGGCCATCATATGACTCCTGATCTGTGGTGAGAGACTGTTAGGCAGGGACACTCCACCCCAGAGGAACAAGACGGAAGGGTCAGGGGGTAGAGCATGGGAGGGTGGGGCTGGGAAGCGGGAAAAGAGGACAATATGATAAGGATGTAACCTGAAGCAACAAACAAATAAATTTATTAACTAGAAGAAAAAAAAAAAAAAGGCAGGGGGCAGGGCTGAAACACTGTGAATGGAACAGAGGATACAGCCATTCGGCCTGGATTTGCAGACCTCCAGGTGTAGAGAAGACGTGGAGCTAAGGTAAAATACAAGGGAATTGTGGTATTGGCCCATGCCTTTGACTTCAGCGGAGACCGGGGGGGGGGGCACCTTAGAGTTGGTGGTCTTATGTACTCTGGAGTCATATGGAACGGGGTGGTGAGGGTGCATACTCTTGGTCCCACCATTCAAGAAGGGTACACCCTTGGTCCCAGCTCCCAGCACACTGGAGACAGAAAGAGGCAGATCCCGGAGTTCAGGGTCAGCCTGATGCAGGGTAAACTCTAAATAGAGAAAGACTTCGATCCAGGAGTGGTGGAACACATCTTTGATCCCTTCTGATGAGAAACACAGGTCCCTGTTCCCAATAATTAGAGTTCAGAGACACACACATGGGATTTGGAGGGACCTAGGTTTGGAGGCTACTTACAAAAGGCCTTCTTGATGCAGGCAGATTGTCCTTTGAGATCTCAAAATATATACACTAGAGCTGGTTTAGCTCCAAGGTGACAGAATGATTTCTACTTTAACCCGGATTGAAAGATAACGCTTTGTATGTTGTCAGAAGGCCAAATTTGCTTCAGGAGAAGTACTACCTAGCCCCCTCCATCCCCCCCCAGAAAAAAAAAAGAGGGCAATTGTCCTAGGGTTGGGATTGGGGCAGGGCTCTGCTCTTATCGTTCCAGAAGAATCGAAGTGTCCATTAGGGGAGCCCGGGGACAGCGGACAGCGGAAACCTCAGCAGAGAGCAGAATCAGGCACCAAGGAGGATGAGTGACACAGTTGATTCTGCCTGGCAGACTTCCTCAATAGCTGTCTCCATCGGGGGCCTGCAACCACCACTGCAATCCAGTGTCGCTGGGACCGTTCAGCTCTACACAGTGCCCCGGCCGGAACCTCAGTGAAGCCTGCAAGACCAGCTTCTGCCTACAAACCCCTTAGGTCATCTAAACAGCTGAGAACAGAAGGGCTGAACATAAAAGGATTGTACTAACATTTTTAATCATTTTTCCCATTTGGGTTGGGGCCCCAAACAGGTCTACTACGACCCAAATCAGCAGGAAGTCACTTTAAGAGAGCGACGTCCCATGCCCAGAGGGTGGGGAGGGTGTTTCTCCGCCCATCTTTTTGGTTATTTGAAGGATAACTGAAAACTCTGTTATGTAGGGGAAGAGTCTACAAGCTGATAAATGGTCCTGTCTTAATGGGTTTTGGAGGGTAGCCCCAGGGAATTCCTACTTTTCCTTTTCTGTATCCTTCTTCCTCTCCTATGTAGGAGTGCATGGGCTTGAGAAAAATGAGATATAGACATAGCACAGGAAGGTCCAGGAAGAAGGGGCAGATTATTGAATATGCCCTTATACCTTTGTATATTGATACAAAATTAGTAGTTTATTTGGCTAAAGTGGTATTGACCATTGTTTATTGTGCAAAAATAAGATTGTATTGGATTACACCGGTATTGATCTTTGTATATTGATACAAAATTAAGATTATAGTTGGCCACAATGGTATTGACCCTTCCATATGGACGTAATATCAAGATTATATTGGGCTACATAGGCATTGATCTTGGTATATTGATACATAATTAGAGTATATTTAACCACAATTGAATAGATCTTTGTATATTGATACAAATTTAAAGGTAATGCTTCCCAATGGTATCATACCTAGAGATACTTAAAAATAAAATGTGAAGCTCTGACCTCTTGATACCAACCGTCTAAAACGGTCTAGGATAGTTAAAACAAACTCCTAGTCATGCAAACATGTCTCTTTGTTGGCTACTATGACAGTCTATCACAGATATTCTCTAAACTACCCAGTAATCAAGTTGCTAAGAGACAAGCAACATTTGCTTATCTAAATACAAGAGATGGATAGGGCATCTTCAAAAACCCCTTGAGATCTGCAGAATATGGCATTCAAAGATGTTATCTTAAATCAAGATTTTTTTTTATATCAAGACATATCAGCGCCTGACGGCAACCCTATTCTACTCCAAGTAGAGGATAAGCATCGAAGAACCTCCACTGTAAGATGGTTGAATTGGTGGCAAGCCTTTCTCTTGGCATGAAAAAACCCCTTGCACCAACTGCAGACAGACTGCTGTCCAAAAAGGACAAAACTTGGTAGCAGGGAAATCGACAGCCTAACTCTGCCAAGACAGGGTAGGAAAAACCCCTTGCTTCAACTGTAGACAGACTGCTGTCCAAAAAGGACAAAACTTGGAAGCAGGTAAGTCGACAGCCTAGCTCTGCCAAGACAGGGTAGGAGAGTCCTTCATAACCCCTGCTCTACAATCAATGTCTGTCAGAGAAATGGGGCCAAATGACTGAAGATTGATGCTGGAATGTATGGAGAGAAAATGGGAGCTGTCCAGGCAGCCACTGGTATGTCATTTCTTAGATTGGGAAGCTGCAGCCTTGCACTTCCTATATAATCAGATATATTTGTCCCTCTCGGGTCTCTGAGGTGGTTGAAGAATAGATAGCTAGAGTCTCATAGTTAAATTTTGAGTTGTTTGGGAATCAAGAGGGTGTTCTAAGAAGATGCTTTTTAAATTGGGATGAAAGTTGAGTTGGATATAGAACTTTAAACTCATGGAGATAGATCGACAGTAGAATGTTGAAGTCAGGTGCCAAATACATATAGACTGGACATTGGGATTGTATGCCAAGCCATATAACTCTCATAATTTTGGCCTAATTACCTCTGTTGTTTTGTATTGTATTTATTATTATAAGAGTAAGAGCCATTTGTTGGTCTGAAAGGGGGAGCTGTTGGGGGGAAAAGATATATCTTAAACTTAAAAAAAAAGGAAGGGGAGGGGTGGGTTGAGGCGGAAGAGGGTGGGAGGGTGGGACTGGAGGCGGGGTAGGGAGAGGATTTCAATTGAGATGTAACTTGAAGAAATAAAAAATAAAGTAAAAAAAAAAAAAAAGAAACGGAAAAAAAAAAAACATTCTAAATGTTGATTGGTCCTGTTTGCTGTCTGTTACTTAATTGACTCTGATTGGTTAAATAAATGCTGAAGCCTGGAAATTGGACAAAGACAGAGGTAGGCACAACTAGGGGGTTTTCAGATAGAGAGCATCTTGGGAACAAGGGGAAGGCTGGAGAAGAAGCCAGGAGTAAACAAGGAAAACACACCATGGGGTAGATTAAAGAAGTTCCTTCCAAGTAGCCTGGATCATTGGCTTAGCATGGAGAATAATAGTCCAAAGGGATGTATGTATATATGTGGGGTCATATTTGGGTAATAGAATTATGAGCTAGCTTAGATGCTAGGATGACACAACCCAGGCCTAGGCTTGTTAAGATCCACCAGGTGTCTGTGTGTTTTCATTTGTAGTGTCAGGTTAAAGGATTAACACCGCTGAACCAATTAAATATAATATAAATACTGGGTAAACAATTTAATTAGCTATTTTTTCAACATGCACATGTGTGTATGTCTGTATATGTGCATGTTCCTGAGGTTAGGGTATCCCATGGAGCTGGAGTTACAAGCAGTTGTAAGATGCCTGATATGAGTGGTAGGAACTGAACTCAGGTCCTCTACAAGAGCAATACATGCTCTTAACCACTCAGCCATCTCTCCAGCCTGGGAAGTCTTTATTTCAAGATTGTTCTTCTCTTTAGAAATGTTTGATTATTCTAGTACTTTTGTCTTTCTATTAAAAAAATGTAAAGAACTTGTCCATTTACACACCACACACACACACACACACACACACACTGCCGAGACAGATTCTTATTAAAATTGCACTTGACCTAGAGATCTATTTGGGCAATTAACACATGTACAATACTGACTTTCCTAATCATGAGCATGGTATATCTTTCTATTTACGACTTCTCTGATTCCTCTGATCAGTGTTATATAGTTTCAGAAATAAATTGAACTTTTGTATGTTTCTATGAATAGATATTTCACGTATAATATGACATCCATAATTCTGTATTCTCATGGTCTTATTATCTCACTTAATTAGCCTTAAGGCTTCAAAAATTCTAGCTGTGTTATTTGAAATAAAGTTTCCTATCTAGATGTCCTATATTTATTTTCTTGCCTCATTGTTCTTCCAGTATAATTTAAACAGGAATGCTGAGAACAGACATACATACCTCATTCCTAATGTAGTCTTTCTGATCAAGGATGCTACATGTTGGTGTTCCATAGGTGGCCTTTAATGAGTGAGGGAAATTGCTTTCTATGACAGTTCACTGGTAATACTTATCATAGAAATGTTTTTCTCAGTTGTTCATATTCTGCATATCTTTTTTTAGCCTTTACTCTATTAGTAAGGTTAGTTGCACTGATTTTAAAACTTTAAACCTACTTTGTATTCCTGGAATAATGTTCAATATTACACGATATGTTATACTCTGTATATATTCTGGAACTTCACTTATTAATTTTTAAGGCTCTCACATCTCTGTTCATGTTAAAATCATGAATATATCATACTTAGTATATAATATAAATTATTGTATTTTATTTTTATAGTTCTCCTATCAGAGTTATGTTGCTCTTGCATGTTGAGCTGGGAAGTGTTCTCTTTGATTTTCTTGGAAAATTGATACCAAACAGAATTTCAATTATTTCTTCTTTAATTATCAGGTGGAACTCAGCACTAAGCACATATGATCCTGGAAGTGTTTGTTTTTGTACAAATAAAACAAATTAAAAGTTTCTTTTAAATGCTTGGGGTGTTGATGTTTTCTGCTTTTAGAGTGAACTTGGCTGTGGAGTTTGTTAAGAAGTTGGTCCATTTCATTAGAGTTCTCAGCTATATTAGAATATATGTGTTCAACTACTTTTAGTCTTTTTAAAGTTTTAAACCCTGTAGTGATAATGCCCCTTCATTCCTGGTATTCTTATTTTGCAGTGTCACTTTAAGCATCAATCTGGATAGATGTTTATTTTTATTAATTTTATCAAGTTCAACAACAAACTTATGTTTCACTGACTGTCTCTCTGCTTTTTCTCTTTTCTACGTCAATGATTTTATTTTATTTTATTTTATTTTTTGCTTTACATTTGTTGTTGTTTTTTTCTTTTTTTAGTATGGAAGCTTGGATTGTTTACCTGAGCTGTTTCTTTTAATATATGCATAGTAGCTTATAATGTTTACATGTAATTAGTTAAGTAATGATTTAGCTACCATTCACAATTTTGACATGCTGTGCTTTCATTTCCATTTGGTTCAAACTTTGACAGTCTTTTTAATTGGCTTTTGTTTCTGGACCCATGAATTATCCTGAAGTACATTATTTCCAAATGTTTTTGGATTTTCTAGTTATATGCTATTTCTCTTTAATTTAATTTTGATCAGAGGACAAATTTTATAGGACTTTACTTACTTTAGACTTATTGAAACATTTAATAGCCCAGAATATGATCTCTTTTGGCAAATGTTCCACATACATGCACTTGAATCCAGTGTACACGCTGCTGTTGATGATGAGTTCAATGACATACATGAACAGAACACATGCTGGTAACCAAAATCTGAAGTAATGTAAAAACAGAACTTTCCAAACTATAGTTATAAATGATGAATACCATCACGTCTATTATAATTCAGGAAAGTCATTAAGGATTTGGGGCCGTACTCTCATGGACTGAGCACTCAGACACTGGCATTCTTTTAGGGCAAGAACATCTAAGCTGTTTGCTTTGATAAAGTTGCCCAGACAATATTCAGAGGAAGTGTTAGGGTAGAAATCTGAACCTAGAACTAGAAAAAACAAAGCCATGCTCCTAACTCTAGGACATAGTGTTTGAGCCATGGGGAAAAGCCAGCATCTGAAGTCATGAATGTGTCCTCAGGCAGGACGTGTCACCTCTCATGTAGACAGTGGCAGTGGCATTCTTCTTAACTCAAGATTACAATAGGGCTCAACTGAGATGAACTATGAGAAAATACCATAGGAGCCACAGTGCTAATTAAAAGGCCACTGTTGTCATACAAATTAGCAGCACTCACAGAGGACCAGCTTGATAGACACGAGGCTGCACAGGAACAGGCAAGAACATATTGATCTCAATTCTGCAAAAATGACATCTGGGTGTAGGAGTTAGATAAATTAGATTTAGGAAATATATAGGAGTTTCTGATACTGTCTCTTAATTCAGGGCCTGAAGAGCATTATCAGCATGAAGTCAGCAAAAACAGGAAAGACTCAATAGACTGAAAAACAAGTTTGAAGTCAGGAAAAACAGGAAAGACTCAAGACTTGAAGAAACAAAGTATCTGGCCTGACATTGTTTTCAGCTGCTAAGTGGGCGGAGCCCAAATTAAGCTGAAACAGAGTTCCTCCTATTTGAGGACAGTGCGTGGAGCCCAGAGGAGAAGAGGCCCCTGATGCTAGAGAGCTCCAAGAGTCCTGCTGAAAAAAGGGCTGGCCATTGATGGCCAGCTTTCTCCCTGAAGCAGAAAGAAGCCGGTGAGCAAAGAAAGCCTGAGCAAGACACCAAAAGGCCAAGGACTGGACCCTGTGGCTCAGCTTTTGCCTGGAGGGGTTTGATCTGTCCGATCAGTGGCCTAGGGGAAACTGTGCCTGGCTTTAAGGACTGAGGCAGAGCAGCTGAGTTCCTGATTCAAAAGAAGTAAGTTGGCCTGCAGACGGCTGGGGTCTCTCACAGAGAAGAAAGCATGAAGCCTTATTTAAGGTGAGACTGCAATAACCAACGACCCTGACGAACCTGCATCTGAGAGATCCAGAAAAAGGACTGCTAAGTGTGTTAAAGAATCTACAACAAAGACTGTGATCCTGACGACTGAGGACCTGCCCCAGAGACTGTATCATTCTAAAAGGTTATGAAAGTAGTTGTTATAATTATCAATAGGTTTAGTGGATAGGTTAAAGGGGTTGTAGGAATTTATAGGATTAATAGTTAAGAAATTGTTGGTGTTTGTTATAAGTGAATTTAGTAATAAATAAATAAGTGTTAAATAATAATTTAAAAGTTCGGTTACATCTGGGGATATCTCAATTCCTAAATTATGTGAGCCCCACCCAATTGTAATGTTAATGAATTTCTTTTGAGTCTTGAGAGAAGCTAACTCAGGGTGGGTAAAAGAGTATATTGAGTAGACAAGAACGTCATGTGACATTGCCCAAGGGAGTGGTATGTACTGAAAATCCAAATGAGTTTAAAATGTTCATTGTCCAGGTCATTATGAAGAGATGTGTGTCCCTAAGCTTTTCAAGACTGGAATGAAGAAGCCTCTCCCCAGCTCTTGAAGTTGGATGCATAAAATGGGAATCCAGGCTGTATGGACAGAGCTAACGCTAGACAGGTAGGATGAGGCCTGGGCCAGAGTGGATCCAAGAGAATCATGATGCAAATGCTGAGCCAATGCACCATCTCTTAGAGGACTATTGATGGTGCGCCATTATAGTAATGTGTGAGAGGCAGGAGCCACTGGGACCAGTGGCTATTTCTACGGAAAAAAAATTGTCTGTACTTAGACTGTAGTTGACCTCATTTGATTCTCCTTTTTAACAACCCAAGTTCAAAGCCACACTAGAGACCTTGACATCTCCCAGAGCATTTTTATCTCCAAGTTCATAAACCCCAGTGCCTGTGAATCTGGCCATGCTATCCACACCTCCTGAAGGCCCCTGACTATCACTTCTTCCAGCATCTGTGCCTCCGAGTCTCTTCTGACTGTTTTTTCCACCCTAGTCCAGAATCTTCTTAAATTAACTTCAATTTCTGTGTCTTCTTTCTCCAAATCTTCAGAATTTCCTGACGAGTCCAGGTCCCAAACCGGAGTGATACCAGACCATGGGCAAGGATGAGTGTCTACTTACTCCGCATCAGCCACATGAGCCTTCCCTGCTCCACAATGCTTCTCCACTGAGATAATTCTCTCTTCCACTTGGAGCTGCCTCAGAAAGCCCTCTGCTATCATCCATGCTGTGACTATCAACTTCTGCCTCTTTTTCTTAGCAAGTGACTTGGGTCATTAAGTAAGGTCTCTTTACTCCTACCCAGAATCCACCTGCATCTATACCTCCTTCTCATTGTTCTCTGAGGAGGTGACACCCTCTGGTACCTAGGGATACTTCCTCTACTGGAGCTCTGCACCACAGACCCTCCTATCTCCTCCAGGCTCACGCTGTACTAGTTGTTCCCTCTTTACCTCCCCCCACTTTTTGTCAACATTGTCCCTTTATTGCCTCCATTCTCTTTCCTATAAACATTAAAATCAACCACACTTCCCCTGGTTCTTGAATGCCTTTAGCTGTTGTGTGGATTCTCATGTCTGCAAATCTTCTTTTCTTTGTTCCTTGTGCTCACTGTGTCTGCTCTGTAACCTTCCACTTGTTTCACAATGACTTAGTGACACAGAAAGATAGCTTTCTATTTACTAGACCTGCTTTCCAATGTCATTGAGGGTGGTCTAAAGCCAGAGGGATCCTCAAGAATTAACTTCAAGATCTTACCTTCAACTTCCTCAACTGTGCTACATATTAAATCCTCAGCTTCCTTGTCCATGAAATATATTATCTGTCTTGCACGAGGCACTGATCTAACAGCTTCTGCATAGATAGGGAAGGGAAGGGATTATTCATTCAATCAGCCCCCTCAAAAACCCTATGTGGAAGAGTCTTACTATTCTCATCTTACTCTGAAGCACAGAAAGGCTGAATGACTGGCCCAAGGCCACACAGCTAGTAAGCACAGAGACATGTTAAATCCTCAAACATTGATCTCTCTCCTTGATGGAGACACCAAGATTCATTTTAGATTCAGTTGCTAAAAATCAAAATAGTGACACTCAGAGTGGAGGTCTAGACTCTAGGGGCAAATCCTCCAATGTGGAAAGATGCTACCCTCCCTGTCCCCAAGGAGCTTCCCCTTCTCAGCCACAGCTCCAGGCCAAGGCCCAGGAGTCAGACAGCAGGTGATATATTTACCCAGCATCTCCTGAGTCCCCCAGGAACCCCAGGGATGGCAGACTTGTCCTTGAAGCTCTGCTATATTCCAGATCTTTCTGTTTTCAACTTAGGGACTCAAGTTCTCCCCAAGAATGTGCTAGATAAAAGTTAGTGGAACCAGTGAATAGGGAGACCAGAGCCCCAAGTCACTGTGAGTTGAACCAATCTTTAATCCCTGAGTCTCAGGGCGATGAGGACAACTTCCTCACCCTGGGTGACACATGAGGGTGGGAGGACATCATGAGGCAATAAATAGAGGAACTTGTGCAACAAATACAAGCCAGATTTGTGTATATATGCGTGTATTTCTATGATATGTATGTACTATAAATGTATAGATATATATGGATTATAGATATCATGTACTACTCAATGACTTTGGAAAACAGGTCTAGTAAATAGAAAGCTAGCATCTTTCTACGTCACTAAGCCACTGTGAAACAAGTAGAAATTTACAACGCAGACATGGCAAGTGTAAGGAACAAGGAAAAAGAACACTTGTCATGCAGACATGAGATTCCATATAATGGCTAAAAGACATTCAAGAGCCAAGAGAGGAAGTGTGGCTGATTTTTAACCATGAACCCTTCTCTTCTTTCTTGAGGGAAATGTTTTAGAAAGATTCAGCCTTGAAACAGAAGACCAACAGGACCTTGGTAATATTTGTGCCTGGAATATTCCAAAATAGAGCATGCAGCCGAAAGCAGAGGGATCACGGATATGATTCCTGCAGTCCCTTCCTGAACTCCAGGAGCAAGGTCTGGAGAGCAGGACACACTATGAAGGAAACCATGCCCACACCCATCCAGTCTTGAGCCTGGCTGGTAAGCTGTGAGACTTCTGTGAGGAAGTAGGAAACAGCTCACCCTTTTTCCTTTTCCTCTGTTGTCCTGAGTCCAGGTGTTGGGGCAGATGCTCAGGTTTCACAAACTGGGTCTTATGAGACAGGAGGTTCTCTGGCCTTGTGAGTCCTTTGGATCCCAGGCCTGCCACATCTTCCCAATTGCTTCCCTCCTTTTCCTTCCTGGTTTAATACCCCTTGCCATTAACACTGTAAAATCTTGGCAGGCCCTGGAGCCAAGTTTATTTAAGTTGAATAAACAGTTTAGCACGGTTTTCTCTTCTTGTTTCTGCCCTGACTTAGAGGAAGGAGAGCTACAGTGTGGAGCTGGCATCGGGAAAGTCATGGCAGTTTAGCTGTTGCTCCAGGAAAAGCTACTATCATTATTACTGTTATTGTTTGTATGTGTACTCATGTATATACATAAGTGTGTGTGTGTTTGTGTATGTGTATGTCTGTGTGTGTGGATTCATGCCTGTGTGTGTGTTTGTGTGAATGTATGTGTGCAGGCATGTGTTGGCCAGAGGACAACCTTGGGTGTCACCCTCAAAAATACCACCCACCTCTTTTTAGGCAGGATTTTTTTTTTGGAGGGGAGGGCCTGGAACTCACCAATTAAGCAGACTGGCTAACCACTGGAGCCTCAGAGACTCTGTCTCTGCCTTCCAGAGCTGGCATTACAAGCATATGCCTCTATGCCTGGCATTCTTTAGGTGGGTTATGGGGATCAAACTCGGGTCCTTTGCTTGGCAGGTGAGCACTTTACTGACTGAGCCAGCTCAGGAAGAGTCCTTATAAGTCACTCTTATTTTCAACAAGCCACCAAGGGAGTGAAGCAAGTTGGAAAGCTGTTTCAGAAACGTGAATGAAATTACCCCAAAGGTCCAAATTTGGAGTTGGGTAGGTGTCTCCTCTTGGTTGCAGTTCTTCTGGAGCTGTTGGCTGTCCCGCTGTCCTAATGTCCAGCTGTCCCGCTGTCCTCATGCCTTTTTGGCTGAAAAGCTGCTGTGGCAGGAGCCACATCGACAGCACGCATCATCACAGAGAACTGATAAGCCTCACATCTTCATCTCTTTTAATACACTTACCAAAGAAGTGATTCAGGAGGCCTCTGAATAAATACCAGCTTCATACCATTTTGAAATCACAATTAAAATAATTCACAAATCTGAACTGATCAAAGGCACAAAAGGTTATGGATATATTCTCTCAGGGTTCCGGCCATGCAGCTGTACTCACACTGAAGAGCACCGTGTGTGGGTCTGAGGTGGATGTAGCTGTATGTATTGTTGTGTTGATTGTCGTAGGTGCATCGGTGGAGCAGAATGCCATGGAGATGAAAGAAACCTACTAAAGGAAGGGGAGGAAGAGCAGAGGGGCTGGAGTGGGTGCCTTTGTGAGTGCAGAGTGAGTAAGTAGCTTCATTAAACGCATGGCTTAGCCACCACAGAAGCAAATAATCTGAGAACACAGGATCATAGGGTCTGGCATTAGGAAAAACTAAAAAAAGAACACAATACCAATAGAAATACTTAATACTATTAGGTTCTATCATTATATTAGAAACACGATATTGTCAGAAAAATACTAACAGGATACAAAAATCACCCATTTGCTTTCCTGGCCACCTCCTTCACCCTACCATCCCTTAAGCTTCATCTTTGAAAACTGCATATGAAATAATACTGTGAGTATCCTCACCAAACAGCTTCCAGAAAGTTCTGTCTACTTGGTTAAAGGACAAGGCAAGTGGCATCTTCATTTCACCCTCTACTACTATTTGTGTCAAGGTCTAATGTCCCACACTATCTAGCGGATGTCCAGCGGACAGGCCTGCTTTAAAGTTCAGATATTAGTTCTGTCTTCCGGGCTGGTGATGAGCATCTCTCCCCAGTATTTATAGTTCAGTAGAGAGAATGGGTTACAGATAGAAGGCCTGGAGGCAGAAGTGAGGAGTCTTTAGTTATTAAGAGAATGCTGGCCAGGAAAGCATCCTTCAGGGGAACCCCTTTTCAGCAGGAAAGGGAGGGCGGGCAGTAGAGAAGCTGAAACTTGAGTTCAAGTTTGAGTCTTCTACAGCCTAGTCAGTCCCAAGGGACCCAATCAGTGTCATGGGGATGTGGAGGTGGGGGATAGGGAGAGATAGAAAGATAGGGATGGAGAGATAGAGAAATGGAGAAAAATAAGTAAAGACAGAGATGAGAAGGGGGCATAGATGAGAAAGTTAGAGAGAGACTAACACTGACTGGTTAGCTTTGGACCTGTCAACTGGAAGATAATGTCCTGTTTCAATATCTGAGGCTTCCAGAAAGTGTTGAAGGCTCAGAGCTCTTGTCACTTTTGTGTGGAAGAAAGTTTGGAACATCTGTTGCTATTCTACTAGTCTATTCACTGCAGTTTTCTGGGGACATTTTTAAAGCTCTCATCCACTTGGCTAAGGGAAGAGACAAATGGCACCTTCCTTCTACCCTCCGTGCTCCAATTTGAGTCCCATATGTCCCAGGAGTCTTCTGTAGAAGCCTCTATTAATGTCTCCTAGATTGTGTCCAGTAATAATGACGGTAATGATAATGATAATGTAATTACCCCAGTTTATTGATGTCAAGTGCATGCTGATTACAAATGGAACAGGAAGTATTTACTTGCCTCCTGCTTCTCCAAGCTGGTTGTGAAATCAGAGCTGGGCTTTGGAGCAAGCATGAAGCCTGTACCTTTCATAATGGTAATGGGATCCAGATGTGGCTCCATCCCAGGGAGGCAAGTGATGAAAGCAGCAAATGGGTCCCATACACATGTTCTCTGCCCAGGTGGGGTCCACTCCGACTCCCTCTCCAAGCCAATACTGCTCCACGTTTCCTCCAATTAACTCTGTTGATGTTGAAGGGCTGAGATGCATCTCCTGTGGCCAGTTGTACACAGTAGGTGCTTGCATGGCATTCCTTCATTTACATTCAAGTGATGACGGGCACCTCCAGGAAAGCTCTCTGATGGCAGAGCACACAATGGTCCCCGGTGACATCTGCTAGGGTGGAAATTATTAATGGAAGAATGAGCCAGTGGTTGGAAGAGGAAACCATGGGGAAGACGGAGCCTTTGAGGGGAACCTCTGCAGGATGCTAAGGTGGCCCAAAAAACATAACCCTGGCCTGTGAGTTGGAGGATCAAGGAATACAATGTTATGAGGCCAGAGGATGACAGTCAGGACACCGTGTTGAAGGTATGGTGTTCAAAGGAATGTTGATGGCCACCCAAACACACGAAGTCCTGCAGTTCTGTCCTTTTTTAGCAGCTCCTCTGCTGATTGTGGAGTATATGTCTCTATTTCTTTCCCCTCCACCAGTGATCATTTCTTTATTACACGTCTAGTTCCCACAGAGTTTGAAATATATTTCTGCGGTGCTACATTCATAGCTTTAAAAAGGTTTGCCTCCAAAAAGGAGAAAAGGCTGGTGATTTAATGAGATGTGTGAACAGGCAGATTTAGGTTCAAGTTTTGTGAACACCCAACTTTCATGACAATGGAAAGAGAGGGGTTCTTACAGACGGGCATAGAAACAGAGTGCTCATAAAAGTTCTAATACACAGGTTACTGCTCAGAAATGAAGTAATTTCATCCACTTGATTATTCTGAACACTTGAAGCTGATTTAGACAAGAGCAAAATGTTGGTTTTTAATCTCAAAACATTCACTTTCTCCATTCACAAATTCACAAGTTCACTTCACAAATTTAGAAAATGTGAATATATTAAAAAGATGTTACAAAAAATAAAATAATAAAAAAGAAACCCACTGAACCAAAATCAATCAATCCATCCTTCATAAACTATTCTTCCACAAATGTGTAGCAACAGCAAAGATCACATTCACTAGCACCCTTGTGGGATAGCACCACAGTCTAGGCATCTTAAGGAGGACACACTGGGATCTCAATCCCAGAGCATTGGGCACATACGGGACTGCTCTGGGAAAACCAACACTTATGGTCAGATTAATTACTGATGACCTGCTGTGCCTCAGACTTGTTCCTGGTGCTGGGTGGCTGCTGCAAACAAAGACCAAGATTTTTGCTTTTAGTCATTATCTGTGGACACATCTTTCTTTCTTTCTTTCTTTCTTCTTTTTAAAGAAATCATGTTTTCATCATTTTAGGGGAGCTCTTCTGGCTCCCTTAGAGGGAACCCTCAGGTCATTTTACAGTTTCTAAGGCGGTGAAGTAACATGCTAGAAAGGCAAATGAGAGAACACTACCGTGGGGTCAGTAGATAGTGATACAAGGCTGATGAACTGTTTAGGATTTAGCATCTATGTCTGCAAAATTGGTAAAGATGACTTCCATAGTGCGATGAAGTTTCAAAATCTGCGACTCTGTGGACCAATGATTTTCTTCTAGAGATGTGTGCAAATGTGGATGAATGGGGCAAATTCTAACTAAACTGAAAAAAGAGCATATTTTTATGCACTTTTTCATGCATATGTTATGACTTAGAACAATCTCATAATGGTCATGTTAATACATTATATACATAATGTATTTTTATTTCTCCAAGGATTTCTGAATTCTTGAAAGAAAATATGTTTCTGAAATTATTCCACAGGATAATTTGTCAGATAAAAGAGCCAATGGTGCCAGAATACTGGGACTCCTGCTCTCTGGGACCAGGCAGTGCTGTCCTCTGAGGAAGGTTCAGGAACAGGCTGGGAATCCCACTTTTCCTTATTTCTGAGTCTTCCCCGGGGGAGTGTAAAGTTCTGTCTTCTGTTCATGGTTTCGGTTATTACTCGTGAATTGGCAAGAATGAAGAAATATTCAATGCCACATAGTTTTTCAGACTGTAGCTATTAAATTTTTTAAAACTCTCAGGTATATTCAAAGAATAAATTCATAATTATTTACCAAAAGACTTCTCTTCATTTTTTTACATAGGTTTCAAAAGAGCTAGGTTAGGTTAGACCTTAGTAAGTAGCCCAGGTTGCCCTCAAACTCATATCAGTCCTCCTGTCTTAGCCTCCCAGATGCTTGGATCAAATATTTGAATCACCATAACCAGCTTTTCTTAAAATGTAATGAAATATACTGTTACAATAAAACTATATATTTTAGGGACTGGAGAAATGGCTCAGTGGTTAAGAGCACTGGTTGCTCTTCCTGAAGTCCTGGGTTCAATTCCCAGTAACCAAATAGTGGTTAACAACCATCCATTACTCCAGTTCTGGGGATCTGATGTCCTCCTCTACCCTCTGTAGGTCCTGCACACACATAGTACAGAACTACATGCAGGCAAACACACATACACAAATAAAATATTTTAAATTAAATAAAAACAAACCCTATTTTTAAGAGACTGTACATTTTATAGTATTAAATTAATTTGATTTTAAATGTATAAAAAAACAGTCAAGATAACCATGCATATATATTCAGTATTTCCCACAAACACACTTGTGACTGAAAGTCAAACTATGAATGACTTCCTACAGAGCAGTTTACCCACATCTCATAAGTTTGACACTTGGTCTCCAGCTGGTGGAAGGCTCTGGAAACTTTAGGAAGTGGACTCTAACTGGAAAAAGCATATTATTAGCTATACCTGATTCCAAGGCCTCCCTTCCTCTCTGCTTCTTGTCCATCATAGATGAAGAATTTCCTCCCTACCATACCATGATGTCCTAGAGCCAATGGTGAACAAAACAAGGAATTCCTCCCAGCCTTGTTCAGAGAAGCAGCTACAAGGCACAGTCAGAATTTGGCTCGTTTTTGTTTTTCTTTGCTTTGTTGTTGTTAAAGGACAGCTCCTGCAGGCTGTAGAGCTGGGGATCTTCTAAACTCACTGGGGATACTTCTGAAACCAGCTGAGTTATAGCTGAGCTAGAGGTGGGGTGGAGGAGGTCCTGGAGGAGCAGGAAGTAAATGCCAAAGAACTTCCCTATCATTCCAGGGGGTCTGGTTTCTACTGAGGACTCAGGAAGTGTCCCCTTTTTCTCTGAGTTTCCCTTTCACCATCACCAGGACACTAGGAGAGCAAGAAGCAAGCAAATGAAGGCCAGCCACTAAAGGCCAGGACTGAGGGCTCCAAGTTACTAACTCTTCTTTGGGCTTAGGAAGCAATGTATGTGGAAGTGGGAAAACAAAGTAAATCTGGAAATTGGAAAAATTCCACAATGGGAAGGGGTGGGTACAGAACCAAGCTGAGGAGACCTGAGTTCCCACCACAGGCAGGAAGGAAGCAAGGAAGGGGAGACTGTGAGTCCCTTCTCCAACTGCCAGACTGATTTTAAGCCCAAATAAGAAAATTTTATTATGTCTCATGCAACATCTGGGGCATACTTGTGCTAAAAATAATAATAACCTATTTATCTGAAATTCAAGTTTAATTGAGCACCTTGGACTTTGGCTAAATTGGCAACCTTGCCTCTGTCTCACCCCCAACCTACTGCCTTTTGCCAGACCTTCAATCCCTTTGCTCCACAGTTGGATCAGGGGTCCTGGGAGCCCCTTATAAGAAAAGGAAGGTCATCTAGAAAGCGATCAGCTATTTGGAATGAAGCAACTGCTGAAGATCTGTGGGCCTACAGATAACCCCCAACTTAGGAGAGCAAATGCCATACAAGGAGAAGGCAGGTACTCATGGCCCTACCCGCTCCTCCATTTGTTACCCTGGAAATCACGACGTATCTTTGAGACATGTTTCCTCATCTGTAAGTGTAGCAAATGACCCTTCTTTGTTTCAAAAATATGAAATTGTGATGGTGTAATTAACATGCCGAGAATAGCATCAAGTTGAACAGGAGGCTCATGAATAAATATTGACCTTCATATTCCCAGAGGCCTGCTGCAATAACACATAGACTTAGAAGTTGCAACTATAATTCTGTCTCTTCCCAACAACAATAAAAGGCTTTCGGGCAGCGGAAATACCTCTGTGAAGTGTCTGCCATGGAAACTCGCAGACCTTCATTCAGATCCCAGTACCCATGCAAAAGCTGGGTGTAGCCATGCATATCTGTAGCCCCAGCTCTGATTGGGGCAAGACAGGCAGATCCATGGAGTTCATTGGCTGATCAACTTACCTAAAAGATCCATCTCAAAAGGTAAGCTGAATAATAACTGAGGAAGAGCCCAGCCTGGGCCTGGCCTCCACAGGTACACACCCCTATGTGTACTTGACACACTCACAGGAATGTGTATGTGCAACAACACACACAATAATGGATTTGAAAACAACTAATAAAAAAGAAAAATCTGATCGAGTAAATACATGGGTTCTTCTAGCTTGGCAACTTATATCCAATGCTGTCAGGGACAGAGAGTGAGTGGCAAATACTACTGTCTCTTACGTGTGTGTTCTGAAGCTCCAGCCAGCGGGAACACTGCCAGCCAGATCACTCTGAGAAGAAAAGAATGTCTTGTTGCTCACGGTAAAAACTCTCTTTAATTTCTTGCAGAATATCCCTGGTCTAAAGCAACTTCAAGAACGCAGTAGGCAGTCAGAACATAAATTTTAAGTTGATAAATGAAGCCCGTGGTGCTTTTTCAAAGTACTAGGCACACGGGCAGTATTGTAGACACAGGAATGTGATATCCCGTGTCTCGATTCATAGCAGCGCTGGTGGTATTCCTGGGGGCTGCATGAGTATTTTGCCCACTTGGCAAATTACTTTCAAACTCCTACATAAACTCTAGATTCTGATGCTGGATGGTTTTCAAGTGTAAAATTCTCTTGCTGTAAACCTTTTGATTTTCATGACTGAGTGTTTATTTTCTGAGTTTTATGTAGAGATATTTTAATGGTAACAGTAACCGTTTATTCTTTGCCTCCTCAGAGGATAATTAAGAGCCAAGGAGTAAATTGAATCTTGACATTTGTATTGAGAATTTTGAGGAGATAAATATTTTTCCTGATGTTATGAGTGTCAAGTGGTGACAAAATACACTGTCTGTTCTCATTAATATAAGCTAGCGTGGTAGGAACTGTACCTGAAGAAGAGTGTAGGGCACGAGGGAGGCAAATATGAGCTGAATGTGGTCTCATTTCCATTTTTATATTCACAGTAAAATAATCATTTTCATACACTCATGGGTTGTACGGTACTAATCCTGTGAGAGACATCTTGTGGGTTTTTCACGGAATTTCTGCAGTGTTTGGATCACTGGAGACCCCAAGGCTGGTGGCTGATGGTAAAGATCAATTCCAGCTACCTAGGGCCTCAGCTATGCTTCTCACATTGGGCATCTGGGAACAGTCTCCACACAGGACCTGAGCTTCCTCACGGTATGGAGACCTCAAGGTATTTGGAGTCTTGGGATGGAAGCTCAAGGATCAGCAGCAAGAATCTCCAGAGAATCATGTGGGCTCTGTACTGCCTTCATGTCCATGATCCCTCCTTGAAAGTTGCTTTTAACAATCTTGCCCCATTCCCCGAGCCTGTCCAGATGGAGAGAATGCAAACTCCATCCTCTTAAAGCACATTGTAACAAGTGTGTGAGTGCTACACAGTGCCGTTGTAGCTATTTATGGGAACCAGAATCCACCTGATCCCCGCGTGAGGAAACCACCCAATCATTTTGAGCACAGCAGTAACTGATCTGACTCACCTCCAAACTGCTACTTCAAGACATGGGTAGAAACATGAAAATAATTAGGAAACTATTATAATCATCCAGGCAGGAGGTGGCCAGAGCTTGGATGAGGGAACAGAGAAGGATGTGATGAAAAGTGATGTGGACAAGCCTAGAGGCAGATGAAGCATGGCTGGGACTTCGCTGGGCTTTAAACAAGAGCTCATTTTCACTCATGTGAAGTTTGGGTGCTGGGTGATATTAAGATCTCAAGTTAGGGGAAAACCACAGGTTGGTCATATAAATGAAGAAGGTGTAGATATGGAAAATCATGAAATTGAATGATGTCACCAGAGTGTAGAGACAAGAGAGGCATTGTAAGACTAGAGTCCTGGGATACAGCGAGATACCAGGAAGACAAGGACATGCTGACCCCAATACTGAAGGGTGGCCTGTGACATAAGAGGGTATGGTATACTCTGGCAACTAATGGAAAGGTTTCAGGAATTGAGAGTGATATACTAGTTGGCTCTGCGCTCAGTGAGGAAGATACGAAATGATAGTTTTCCATCCATTCTATCAACAAAGAAGCCATTGGCTACTTTGGTGGAATGAGTTTAGTGAGGTGGTTGAGAGAACACTTTATAAGAAGGAATCGTGAGAAATGGCAGAAAGCAAGTATAATCATGTTGTATGTAATCTGAGGAATTTTTCAGTAAAGGGGAGAAGGGGCTGGAGAATGAGCTACTGTCAGTATCTATTATCATCCAAGATGTCATTCATGTTAGAGTGGACAGGCTGTCATTCATAGTAGAGTGGACAGGATATCATTCATAATACTGGGTAAGCTGTCATTCATAATAGAGTGGACAGGATATCATTCATAATAATGGCTATGCTGTCATTCATACTAGAATAGAGTAGAGGAGGACAAGGATGGGCAACATAAGCTTGGGAGCCATGGTGCCTTATTTTGAAACATGCCTTCAAATCTCACTATTTGTATGAACTTGAATAAGGCAAACTAGCTGTGCCTTAGTCTCAAGTAGGTACACAAAATGATTATCTTAACTCATTGTAAGGTAAAGGATCAGCAGCCATATTTAGCATTTGGAATGATTCTTGGCATTTCAAAATGGCCATTCAGATAAGTTCATTACATTGACAGTAAACCCCTGCTGATGCAATGGCCCCAGCTACATTTCTGTTCCAGTTAGAAGAGAAATGTAAGCTTCCAATGGTGTGAGCTACTGATATAGTCACCATGTCTACACTGGATGGGAGTGACCCAGAAATGACCTAGAAACTGATGCCAGTGATGACTCAGACAGACAGATGAGTTCAGGAGCTTAGAGAGATGACTCATTTGATAAAATACTTCACAGTCTGAGTCTAGATCCCTAGCACCCACATAAAATGCTGGACTAGGGTGGGCTTTGGGTTCAATCCCAGCACAGAGACATAGATAGATACATAGATAGTTAGATAGATAGATAGATAGATAGATAGATAGATAGATAGATAGATAGATAGATTGATTGATTGATTTAAAATCTGGCAGTGGTAGTATATATTTGTAAAGCCAATGCCAAGGAAGTAGAGATAGGAAGACCCTTGTTATTTAACCAAGTGAATCAGGGAGTTCCAGGTATAGATAGTTTCTGTCCCAAATACTAAGTGACTGATAGAGACACTCAACATTAATCTCTGGCTTCTATGTGCACACACAGAGACACACACACATACATACACACACATCACACTGAGGAGAGGTGACACACTCCACAGGCCTCCCCATCCTCTGCTGAGGACATACACATTTTTCTGAATCAGGCACTACTCAGGGAGAATAGTTTAGGCAGAAATTTTGTTTATAAATCTCATTTCCTGAGGACACTCCTTGAATAAAAGATTCTGTTTTTCCTTAGCTAGCTTGTTAAAGATGCTCATCATAGGAGTCAAAGCCACTTCTGGCTTTAAAAGAAAATATCTAGCTACACGTTATCTGATGGCCTTTAGCAAGCATGGATTCCTCAAGTGAAAGGGCGCTGAGGCAGAGAACTCAACAGCCCCATCAAAACCCTTTAAACAGCCTGGGAGGTTTTTCCCCCCTTAAATTATTGTTGGATTCCTATTGAATTCATGCTAGAAAAACTTTGCAAAGGCTGCAATAGTTATTTTTAAACAAATCTCTCTCCTGCTTCCATTCCCTAACTGAATTTCTTGCCTCGTTAAAGAGAAGCTTTGAAAAAGACAAAACATATTTTCCAACTTACTAACAACCAAAGAATGTCACCATGGGTGGGATGGCCTTGTAATGTGTCATCATAACTAAGGCGCTTTCTTATCAAAAGGACATTTTAGTAATTATGCAAGGACAATTGATATTAACTAGATTTGTCTTGGGTTACCCAGAAGGTATCTTTGAATAACTCTGCATACTTACAACTTCCCAATTATACATAGCCAGACTTCAGGAGGAAGAAGGGATCTATAAAGGAAGAAATTAAATGCAGAACAAGAAGATATAAAGTTTAACTTCTTAAGAATCTTAAGAGAAAACTCCTTTTACAAATTATTGAAAGGGAATTAGAAAGGCGGATGAGTAGGTAAAGTGCTTACTGGGCAAGCATGGGGACTTCAGTTTGTTTCCCTGGTACTCTGGTAAAAAGCTGGGCATGGTGGTAGCTCCAGCTCTGAGACTGAGGGGGCAATAGATCCTGGGGACTCACTGGCCAGCCAGTCTAGCCAAAATGATGAGCTTCAGGATCGTTGAGAGACTCTGCCTCCAAAAATAAGGTGGTGAATAGAAGAATACATTTGTCGTCAACCTCTGGCTCCACAGATACACACACTATTGGATGCATATGCATGCACACACACACACACAGAGAGAGAGAGAGAGAGAGAGAGAGAGAGAGAGAGAGAGAGAGAGAGAGAGAGAGATTGAGAGAGAGAGAGAGAGAGAGAGAGAGAGAGAGAGAGAGAGAGAGAAAAGACTAACTCTCCTTGAACCAGACTGGACACCATGACCCTATGTCTAAACCAATCTTTGTGGTTTTAGCTGGACATACCTACTTCAACACTAGATGTAGGAGGTGTGGGAGGTCCCACCTTAGTCACATGGACTGGAAGATGAACCTCCAAAGGATACTCTGAAGAACACTTAAAACTAAAAAAGAGAGTGGATGATGGCCAGGCGAAGAGACACCAGCTGGGTGAACTTCAAAGACGCCACAGCCCACATTTTCCAGCAACATAGTCTCCACCCAACCATTGCACTGGTTTTTACAGACAGGACACAAGGAAGCTCCTTGACTAACAACCTACACAAGGAGTCACTGATGTCCCCCAGTTTGCTTTAGTGATGTCTTCCAAAATGATGTTTATGTGCATGTGTGTGTCTCTGTGTGTGTGTCTGCTTGTATGAAACATTTTAAGATTCATTTTTTTTACTTTATGTATATAAGTGTTCTTCCTTCCTATTTATATTTGCAACATGTGTTTGTCTAGTGCCTGTGGAAGTCAAAAGAGGTCATTGGATCTCCTGAAACTGGAGTTATGAATGGTTGTGAACCACTATGCTGGTACTGGGAACTGAACCCAGGTCTTCCTCAAAAGGAACAAGTATTCTTAACCTCCAAGACATGTCTCCAGCCCCTAAGATGAACTTTAAAAGAATTTATTCTTCTCTAATACCAAATAATCTGACTTTATGCACTCAGGGTCATTCAATATTTCCTAAGTGATGATGATGGGAAGAGGGGAGACACAGAGGCTGGGTAACAAGCTCTCTACTTCCAAAACATACTGCCTTGGTGGCCCCTTCAGGCTGCTATTTACTTTTTCTTTGTGAGTTTCAGAGTGAAAACAAGGGAGAGCCTCCTTAGTGTCTCTGAGCTAAAAATGAGGACTGTCTCTTGTCTGTAGATACTCTTGAGCCCAAATGAGGTAATACTTTAGAAGTGTTATCTTTAAAAGAAAATGCCCACAAATAATCCTTCCCAGGTTTGAAACTGACCTGGCTTTGGACATGAGGGTTCTTCTCCAAAGATGCTCAGCTAACTGTGACTCAGAGAAGTGACAGAAGCCATGCTGGAAAAGGTCCATATGCTAAGACTATTAGGTAGACTAGTGAAGAATGCGGAGACAATTACATCTATGGGCCACGACTGTCTGAATGAGACTTGAGATGCTGCCTGAGATGTGAGTGGAGGGACTGGAAACTGAGTCACACCCCCTTTCTCTAGTTGCAGTGTACAAGGCCTGCGGAGGATGTGGGCAGGCAGAGGGTGAGGCTGAGCTGGTTGCTGGAGAAGCTAGCCAGTGCTGGGACCTGTTACCTGCCCCATTCTGTTTACAGGTGTGGGCACAGATAGGGACCTGCAGTGGGAAGGGTGCTCTGGGAATCCTTGGAGACTAGCACCTCCCTTTTCCACAGCCACTTGGCTGGGACACTTTCATCCAAAGTACGTGCCCCAGGCTAAATACTTCTCATCTCTGCCGTAGAATCCTCATTTCTTCTCACTACCCACAAGCACTCCAATTCTTGCCTGACATCCGCATTTAACTGTTCATGGTCCATTTTCCTGTCAGAAGCCCTCCATTGTGGGTGGTATACTCTAAGACCACAAAGAACACTTTATTAAGTCCTTTAGTCCCCTTTCAGATCATCCTCCAGGGTGAGTATCTTCAATAAAGGCAACATGACAAGGCTGTGCTAGCATCGGCCCCAGAAATGGCCACCAGCCCTGCCATAAATTACACATTTGGGAGCTGTAGGGAACTGTAGGAAATGAATGGGACATGTGACTTAACTGGAGCATATGGTGATTCACAAAGAAGTGCAATCACTTCACAGCTCTCCTGCTCACTGAAATTGCATTTATTTTACGGAGGTTGGGGTCTCTTTTCACATCTTTTCCTTCCCTCCAAACTTCCCCATAAAGAAAAGAGTCCAGGACATTGCCTGGGGTAGAATGTGCTGGCATGTACATGAGGAGGAGCAAGTAAGATGGGAGCGGGACTGGCTGGTATGCACTTGGCATTTTTGGGTGCAGCCCCTGAAATATCTTCCCTGGATTCTGGAGGGGAGGTTTAGGGGGTGTGTGTGTGTGTGTGTGTGTGTGTGTGTGTGTGTGTGTGTGTGTG
>CAJQZJ010000220.1:5710470-5729961 GCA_907164525.1 Lophiomys imhausi
GTGTGTGTGTGTGTGTGTGTGTGTGTGTGTGTGTGTGTGTGTGTGTGTAGTAGGAGGTGGGCGATGGGACAGAGGTGAAGGAAAAACCAGAGAGAAAATGGCTTTAAAACATCTTTGTTAAGTAGCAAAGCACCAGCTGGACCAGATTAGCTGTTCCCTTCTCTTTCCTATTTTTGGACTTGGAAAGAAAATGTGCAAAATAATTCCTGTTTTGGAGAAAAGTAGAGAATGAGTTTGGGGGAGGGGGGAGGAAAGATAGAGTAATGTCCAGCAGGAAGAAGCTAAGGAAACAGATATGCTGTAGGCTGAAGGGGCGGGGGACTCCATGCCTTCCTGGGGATAGGGCCCTGCTCAAGGATCAAGCACACTCTAAAGGACACATGTCAAGTCTGTGATTCCATTGGGTGACAGCTGAGAACAGGACCTGAAACAGACAGGTTTGAGCTCAGGACCACAACTGAGGAACAGGGCTGGTGAACCAGGCAACCCATCTCCTGCCAAGACAGGCTCTTTACCCTTCTGGTAAGTGTACTAGCTTTTCCTGCTCTAGTCAGGGCTCTTGTGGAAATCTCTCAGGACAAGACCCACTCCTCCGCATAAATGACTGGTCAGAAGGGTTTAGGACCTCCCACACAGCACTGGATCTCTAAAGGTGACAGCTAAGATATCACTGTGGGGGAGACAATTTTCAGAACCTGACTACTCCTACAGTTCTGGTGGGCATGAGATCATTGTCAGCCCTTTAGAGAGCTGTTAGAATTTGTTAAAACTCTACATGCGTGCCCTGCAATCCAACAATTCCACCTCTAGGGAAATGACTGTACAGATGACTTAGAAATATCCATGGCACATTCTTCATAATGGCTACAAAAGGGAAATACCCAGATGTCCCCCAGCAGTAGACTAGATCCATACATACTTCAAACAGTGGAAACAGAATATACACACAAAGCACAATATGGTCAAATCTCACACAATGAAGAGCCAGGGGATCCGATGTCTGATTCCTAAAACCTAACAAAAGCAACTTAAGCGTCTGAAGGTCTGACTCTTGCTCATTTGATGAGGATACAAAGCATGGGGTGCAGAAGGCCTGAGGGCAGAAGCTGGGGCTGGGCCTGGGTCATTGTATCTGCACTCAGGAAGCAGAGAGAGAACACAAAGTAGGGCTGGGCTATGGAACCTCCAGGCCCACCCCTAGTGACCCACTTCCTCCAGTGAGGCTCCACCTCCTAAAGGGGCCACAACCTTCCCAAACATGCCACCAACTACGGACCAAGTGTTTAAACACTTGTGCCCATGGGAAGCATTCTGCATTCAAACCACAACAGTAATGATAGTTATACAAGGTTATTCTTAAGTTTGTAGTTGGTTGGTGTCTGCTGCCAAGTGAAAATAGTCCTAAAGACAATTCAGATGGAGCTGGACATTGGTTCTGGATAAATCCCTTGGCTTGCATGCATGAGGTCCTGAGTTTGGATCCCCAGAATCCATGTGAAAAAAGGCAGATATGGCAGGACACACCTGTAATCCCAGCACAGAGATGAGAGGATCCCAGAGGTTCATCAGGCAGGCTAAGATAGTGAGCTCCAGGTTCAATGAGAGACCCTGTCTCAAAAATAAGATGGATGAGGAAAATCACCCAGTGTTGACCCTCACTTGTACATGTAGGGTCGAGCATACCCACTGAGCACGTGCATGTGTAGGCACACACACACACACACACACACACACACACACACACACAAATAAATAGATAGATAGATAGATAGATAGATAGATAGATAGATACCACTTATATTACATATGAGATGAGATAGGAGGGTTGGCTCTATTGGGATCTCCTGGAACAGTGGTTTGCAAACACAAAGCTTCCTTTCTCCACCATTGCTCATCCACTCCATGTAAATGGATGTGATGGGACCTAATGGCTGCATGACTGACTTGCTTCTGTATGTTGAGCCTTCAGCACCTCAACTTCTCTTAGTGTTTCCCTCTCTGTCCTCCCAGCTTGTTGGATGTAGAGATGACTCTTCTCCACTGATTCTTGTCAAGTGCTCCGGGCTTTTGTTTGCTTTTATTTTAGCTCCTCTCTCATTCCATACAATGCTTCAAGCCCCAGTCCTCGGTAAAGGCAGGATACTTTGATCAGCCAAAAGGACATAGACTTCCATGTTGCTTCCATACCTCCTTTGAGAAAAGGGGTCCCAAGGGGCTAGCCCACAGACCACAGTTAAGCTCCAACACAGCAGGGACTGGAGCCCAGCTCCTGGGGAAGGAAGCCTTGTCCTCTTCTGCACTTTCCTGGGACACACAGTGTCTTACCTCATTGAAGCCTTTCACGGGCCAGTGCCTTGTTATTCCCCACAGATTCAAGTGAGCGTAACTCCTGGACCAGAAGTGACTTCTCACAGGAATATTATGAACATGGCAGAGGAAAGGGCACGCAGGACTTAGTGTGATTGCCTTGAGGCTGGGACGGCAGCCACCCTTGACTGAGCCCATCTGCTTCCCAGAAAGTGGAGCATTAGTAATATCCTCGTGAGGGTCAGCAAGGTCTGCAAGCTCTAACAGAGAAGCTGACAATAAGCTCTTGTAATGGTTTCTGTCCTCACCATCTTGGTTGTCTTCTTCAGGGAGTCCAAACTGGAAGTATTTGATCTATGAGGTCATTAGAAAAAGTGATATTTCATGGTTCACACTCTTTTAGACTTAGCCACAAAGTCAAAGATATTCATGCTTGGCTGGGGATGTGACTCACTTGGTTGAGAACTTGCCTAGTGTGCATGAAGCCCTGGGTTCAATATCAAGCAGAGCACATGACTGCATATTCCTTGGCTGTGTAGTCTAATACAAGGCCAGCCTGGTTCAAGTAGCACACAGTGCTTGTAAAAATATAGATTGTTTGACCTCAGCCCCAGAATTTCTGTTTTGGGAGTGCAAAGTGGTACTCAAGAATCAGCATTTTCAACAAGTACCCAGATGCTGGTGGTGGTGGTGTGGGGGTAATGTTGTGAGAACCCCTGCTTTTGTTAAGTAGGTCTAATGAAAATGAGCCATTAACCAGGAGGTCTAGATTTGTGCTGTTGCTATAAGCTATTTCTTCCAAATTAAAACATTCCTTTCTAGAGGGAGGATGGAGGCCCATAAGACTGAGGAATCTTATAAGGCTCAGGAAAACACATGAAACTTAACAAGCTCAGAAGTTGCAAGCTTATAGAATCTGTGAACAACTTTTTACAAAGAGGAGACCCTTCAGTGGAGCTGTCTGCAGTGAACAAGGGAGTTCCAGGGACACAACATTTGAGAGTCAACACCATTATAGAAGTGACTTTATGATGATCCAGATGCCTGTGAGTTACCTAGACCCATGTAAGTAACTCCTCCCCCATGCTCTTGTAAGTGGCCCCAATAAAATCATCAGTTGACCAAGCTACACTTGGGTGGGATACCCTGCAGGGGGAGGGAATCTAACTGTCAGTGCTGTAGCTGGAGTGAGTAGATACTTGTTCACATCTCCCCCGGAAACATCTCTCAACAGCTACCTTGAGCAGGTCACTTGCCCACTTCTGGTTATGTATGCTGAAATCAAATGACTCAGAATTAAATTAAATTCAGAGCTTAGTACTATAGCCATAGTCACTACATCCAAGTGCCCCACAGAGGGCATATGGCTAGAGACACCCTTATTGGACTTCAGAGACCCCCCAAATATGCCCATCATTGCAGAACACTCCATCCAACAGCATCAATCTAGAATACATTGGTATTCTAGATACCCATAAAATTGGGGCTACTCACAAGAGTTTGGATTAGGGGTTACCTTCAGAGGTCTGGGTAACTCAAAGACATCTGCATCACCAAAAAGCCCATTCTAGTATGGGTGTTGACTCTCAAATAAACTTCCTCAGCTATCACCAGGAAGCCATTTGCTCAGACATAAAATCTCAGAAAGCAGAGCCCTTTCATGTGGTCACGTGCAGAGCTTTAAATTTCTAGATGAAGGCTAGTTGAAACCCACTGTGTCAAGCTGCTAGCTGCATGGCATGAGCCACAAAAATGAACAAGATATTATCTTTACCTTTGACTGAACTCATGAACATGTTACAAATATAGGCACACATTTTATATCTGTTGAGCGTGTACTAGCAAACCCTTCCCAGTCAATGGCACCATGAAAACATAGCTGAGCAATCTTCATCCAATCAAAATAAGTTCTAGTCCCAAGAAGAGTGGCTAGCTGCTCCCACAAAATAATGGTGATACTGGTTGGTATCAACTGAAAACTCACCACACACACATGTGGCAGGTTTAAATCTTTGATGTGAATGGGTTCATTCTGCATAAGAGTCCACCAAGAGAAGGGAACAGAATGTCATTAATGGCCGGTTTCCATTTGGATGACATGGTTCTGATACAGATATGCAGAATTGGCCAACATGATTAATGCTGGCCATCTGGAAGGCTATGAGTTAGGGAAAAAAAGGACACTGGATGTCCAGGGAACCTCAAAAATAAGCACTAATGTGGGGCAGGTGAACTGTGTGACCAGGGGAGTAAGAGTGAGGTTGAGGTGGGTCTAAACCCCAAAACTCTCATCTTGAGACTGCCAAGAGTAAGGAATATTCCCTCCCTGTTCTGGGCCTGTATGCCCTGGTGCACATAGCCTTGTGACCCCTCCTACCTCTGCCACCTTCGAGGTAGTCACACAGCCTGATGGTCAGGTTTCAGGTTAAAGCTTCCTGTTTCCTTATAAGGACATCTCCAGCTAGCACCTGGAGTTCCTCTCCATGCCAATGAAGCTTTGGCCAGGCCAATGATGTGCACTGCCCTGAATACCTCTACCCACTCCCCAAGGTTTATATAACCCATATTCACCCCAATAAAGAGAGCTCTTTCACCGGAAACCATCTCAGAGAAAGCTGTTTCTCCTGCATTCATCACTGACAAAGATCCTGTAAACCCACCAGCCTGGCTAAGCTTCCTTCATTTCTTCTGGTCCAGCCTGGTGTGCAAAGGTGTCTGGACATCCCAAGGGCCGGCACAGTAAGATAATCTGCTATCTATTTCTGGAAAAAAAAAAAATATATATATATATAGTATTGTTGTTGTTATTGCCTTGAGGTCAATAGCCTGAGCTTTTGCATTCATCCACCAGCCTGTCTATGTGTGTCTGTCTACAAGCCTGGGTGTGTGCAGCCTGTGCCTGGGAGCCTACCAAAATCTGTCTATATAGGAGTTTATGTTCTGATGAATAAAGTATGTTTTATCTGCCCATGGCTCCCCAAAATCTATCCAACCTCTCAGCCTCCGGTAGCCCTCCTTCTTCACTGTCATTGAAACCTGAATCTTGTCTCAAGGTAATCAGACAAGTGACTTGTTCAGTGTCACAAGACTCGAAGCAGATAGAGGCGGCTTCACAGTGTCACACAGATAAGAGGTAGATAAGTCTGACATCCATCATATTTCATAAAGTTGCATTCAGGTAAAGGAGGTTTGGTCCCACAGGCCCTGCCCTTAGATACAATGCTATGTTGGAAGGCACTAGAAGTCTGTAAGGTGTAAATTTGAGCACATTCTTCTAAAACTTGACCAGTATTTTAGTTTCATGGGAAGAAGTTTTAGGAGAAAGGGGAGATTTTTCTGCATTTTTCACTGTCAGTTCTGAGAAAACCTTAGAGGTCTGACATCCTTTAATCAATTTTACAAGAGTTAATTCCCTCCTAGCTGCTTACAGCGTCTGTGCTTAGCTTTAGGGAGGGCAGGGGATTGGATGAGAGCCCACCTACAGCACTCCCACTTCTTGGCTTTCTTCTGCCTTAACCTGTCTGAGGTTGCTGTCCCACACAATTTATTAGATAAAAGCTAATTTCAGAGCAGGCAGCTTAGGAAAGCAATTTAATAAAAAAATTTTAAAGCCCTAAGTGGCTTCACATTACACAATGACATGTAAAGGTATCTCTGGTCATAGTTACTGAAACACAGAAAGGGAGCTGGCATCAAAGGAAAATACATTACGTTTCTCTCACAACCACATAAAAGGATCTTCTTTCCAAGTGCCAAGAAGAGGACTGTGACGGTCTAGATAACTCAGGTGCCCAGCTCCACTCCTAAAGAAAGGGACGCATGGAACACCTTTGTCTGAGAAATGACACAGGATCAAATTCCATAGGTAACCAAGTGTGCCCCCCACCCCCACGACTTTGTTTCTCTTTTCTGGAAAGCTTTGTCTTTTGAAATGGAAAGCCTGAGTTGAGAGAAAGTCCTTTGAGCAATGAAAGACATTCAAGGGGACCTCTAGCCATCCAGACCCAGGGTCCCAGGGTTTCATTGAACAAACATGAGGTCAGAGTCTCAGGACATAAGTTGTGAGCATGTGTGTTCCTGTGTGTGCAGGTGAACGTGCATGCAAGTGTGCACATACATGAGTGTTTAGAAACCAAGATGAACAACTCACTTTGTTCTTTTTGAGACAGGGTCTCTCATTAGCTTGGAGCTTGCTGACTCAGCCAAGCTTCCTGGCCAGTGAACCCCATGGATCCACCCCTATCCACCTCCCCAGTTCAGGGATTACAATCACATACTTCTACAACTGGCCCTTTAATGGTGAGTTCTGAAAATGGAACCCAATATTTATGCTTGCTTGGCAACACTTTACTAACTGAGCTGTCTTCCCAGTCCCGAGCTCTACTTCGTGAATGAGCTGGGGGGGGGGGGTCAGGCTTGGCCGGATGGAAAGGCATTGAATCTTAAAGATAACCCCAAGGGCTGATGTATTGCTTTCTGTATACAAAGGATCTGGTTGGAGGCTTATGGTTGTTCCTGGTTCAGAGTTCTTTCTGACAGGTTAGTTCACCCAAGAGAACAGGCCACAAGTTAAAGGGCTGCTTAGAAAAAGCAGTGTTGACTGACAGAGCTGAAGTGTGGATCCGTCTGTAACACTTCACCCTGGAATGGCAGATGTCTGGTCCATCTGCCTCCATTTCTCCACCCGCACCTGTACTGACTGAACATTCCTTCCTAGAGGCCCAGGACCTGGCCCCAGGTTCCTTCTCAACATTCAAGAAATTGTTGGTTCTAAACCACCAACAATTGATCATCTAGGGTAGATTAACAATGGGTACTGTTACATCGCACAACTCCAAGTTCTGGTCAGCATGACAACCTTATAACACTATGACTTCCCCTCCCAGTTCAGACCCAATAAAGGCTCAAAAGACAGGCAATTGGTGAACAAAATACCATATGCTTATGCAGATGAGCTCATTAGAAGTTACTGTTTTAGATTCGTGGACAAAGGGTTTGCTCACACTTCTCTAGGCTAGACAATTATCTACCTACCCAGAGGAAACCTAAGGAAACCACAAGCTTTCTCCACAGAAGATTCTGGCATATAAGTACTAAAAGACATGTGACCTAGTTGCAGACAGGAAGACCCAATGACCAGAACTAAATGGGGCTGACCTCACACCTTCAGTTTCTTCTCCTAACCCACTCCTGAGATAAACTTTCTCCAACACATCCCAAGCCAGGAGTGTTCCTCTCAATCAGTGACTCACACATTTAACATGCACAGATCACATGGCACCATAGTTCAAGCTCCCTCTGCCCACTGATCTCCAGTTCAGCAGGTCTGTGGTAGGATCCAGGACTTTGAGTTCCTACAAAGTTCCCAAGCAACGCTGCTGCTTCTCTGGGAACCACATTTTGAGAATGGGTACTATAACAGAAGTCGCCCTGGTTTGGAATTCTCTTCCAATCTCCCAATCACCAACAGATTAGGACTTGCTGACACAGCAGCTCCTCATGGCCAGGCCTCCTTATTTTGTTTGCTTAATGTCAGATGAAACCAACTGGTACAAGATGTCTTGACCAGTCAGTCAGTCTTTTCTGGATCTTTATCGGGACACATAATTCACGAGGCAGAACATACAATGTGGAACATGCTAGAATTTATTTGACTATAGTATCCTTTCAAAGTCCCTTCCTTTCTTTTCAGTGGAAGCCATACACACCAAAGGATCTTATGTCCTACCACCCATACTTTAGGAATTGGACCAGAGCTTCTTTCATTTGCATTTTAGACTCAAAGGTGTACTCAGGTCACGGTGCTGAGCATGGTGGTGTCTCCTCTCCGTTTCCTCATTCATTCTTTCATGCAAACAGAACAAATCTATTCCATTCTTACTGCCTTTCAACTGCTGACATCAGCATTGCTTTTGGTTAGAAGGACTTCATTGTGACAAGTGTCCAACACAGCACTGATCAGTAGAAGAGAACAGGGAGAGGGCACTCTGAAGGTCCAGCCGTGGGAGAAGAAGGGAATTAGAAACTTCTTGTGAGTCAGGTCTTAGAGCAGGAGAAATTTGGCCTAAGTCTCACATGAATAAGCAGCACACACAGAATGAAATGGGAAAATGAGCTACCGAAGGCCAGAACCTTGGTGTTGAGTTGGATGGTGGAAAAGGCAGCTAAGAAAGATGATCAAGTCCCATGGCTCTGTATGCTGACAGCCCATATTATAAAGGGAATTAGTCTTCTGGGTGGCTTTTCTCGCCCCATTCTTGTGGGGGTTTGGGATGGTTTAATCACAAAAGGCAACATCTCCATAGCCTGGTTGGCAGACCCCAGATAGTTATGTCTAAAAAGACTGACTGTCTTCTGCTGTGTTCCCCAGGCATCCAAGACAAGCAGCCAGGCAGGGTTGCCGTGAGCCATTATGTTTCCTGTTGCATAGAAGTGATGGGAAGTGGGCTGCTTCCACTCCATGTATCACTCTGGGGACTGTGCCCATAGATGAAGTGGACCATTACAGGGGACACACCCGTTCTCTTCTCATCTTTGAACCCTGCCATGTGGTGTCCAGACAACACATGTCACACCTGCGCGTGGGAGAGGAGCATCACTGCCCCCGCCTAGACACACCAGATGTTGACTTGAGAGGCTGCTCTTTGTCTCCTCACTGGCTAGTTGAGGACAAGAAGAGACGACAACAGCAAGACTTTTACAGAGCCTTCAAGTGCTCTTTATAGCCTTGACCCTGAGGAGTAAATGATACTTAGGTTTTCACAAGGTTGCTCTTTTTTATTTCTGGTCCAATTCCCTAAACAGAATCAGAAACTCTCTCTCTCTCTCTCTCTCTCTCTCTCTCTCTCTCTCTCTCGACATATTTTATCCATTTTGGTTTTCCAAAGCAGATTGAGCAACCACATTTCACAGCATGCCAAAGAGGGAAACAGTTCTAATGAGTTTCCAGAAAAATCACCAACTCTGAGTCCCAGTGGCACAGCCTCTGTGGAATCCCTGTGAGCCACCATGGACAGAGAGGGGACTCTGTTTCATCCTTGCATTGTAACTTGAGTTTTAAAAGACACTTGAAATTGGTACCCCTCAGTCCTTTTAGAATGCTGAGTTGGCGTTTTCAAAGCAGAAGAAGTGCCAGGAGAGGCAAGATTAAGTCTTTCACTTTAAATGGATGTGAGAGACTTAATCTCGACTTCCTACGGTTATCTCTGTAATACCCTTGAGAGACAGAAGGTTTCAGAGATGTAAGTCCTGATGGTTGTATATCATCATTCGTAAAACCATTTTGGCCTTCTGGATGATTGCAGAACGATGAGCTTATTGATCAGCCTCTTTCCCAGGGCCGAATCTGGGTAAATGAAAATGAGAGACTTTGTCTCCTCTTACTTAGAATTGGACTGATGGTGAGAGATCTCTATCTAGCCACAGAAGAGAGGCCACTAAAAAGACTGGGGATGGCACAGGGAGGATTAGGTGGTTATAGGCTCTTCCGTGGCCCCTGGGGGTTTATGGTGGCTAGCTTCCCAGACTGGTGTATCTCAGGCCACACCTGGTGGTAGGAAGTTTATTGAGAGTCTGGATTTTGTATTTATAAAGCTTCTCTGACCTGTTTTAACTAGGTGCTAACCTGATAAATAGCTTCACAGATAGTCACACTTGTCTTTTTTCTCACTTTTATGAACTGCTAAAAATATTTCCAAGAGTTCAAATGTAGGTAGATGCTGGTTTCTTCCTTCTAAAATTATGGGTTGGGATTTTCTGGGGTTTTACTTGGTTGAGCCCCACCCCACCCCCTCCATTGTAATGAAATGTTTCACATGTTTTAAAATTCTTTAGCAGGAGATTCAGCAATGACCAAGCAGATCTCTTCTTCACCATACACATTTGACTCAAGCTCCATCCCAGGCAAGCCCTGTTAACTCAGCAACCCAGTTAACCTTTTTGAAGCTGGATTCTTGTTTGTGACATTTAAACAATAAAACACAGTTCCATCTGCCTGGAAAGTTTATTAGGCAGACCCAAAGAGAAGATCCATGTGAATCTGTTTTGTAAAATTGTGTTTGTGGGATGCTATCGAGCTTCCCAGTTAAGTGTTGGCTGTAAATGGCCCCTACAGGGGAGTCATGCACTAATTCAGTCTGCTTATCTATTTTATCCTATAGATTAATCTGCTCAATTAATTTCTGGTTACTCTACTAACTCATACATTCAACTCCTCCCTGCATCCTGAAATGTAAGGTACTCCGTTTGACCACTAGAGGGAGCAGAGCCTTTTCATTTTCTTTCTCTCAAGAGTATTGATTGTACTGGAGCCTTGGAGAGGGGGTATTTATCACACCACCAACCATTGAAGTAGATATCTAAGTCATAGAATAATAAATAAGCCCTCAGTCTGTTCATGATTTGAAAATATCTCATAAAAGAGAAAAAAATTAAACTGAATCTCTTCCTAAAGTTAAATTAAGAGAACTGTGTTAATATTATATAAGTTATGAGTATGTATGATATATGCATATACTTCCTAACTATGTCCACGAAGAAGATCTACAGTTAACGGCACTGCAACATACTGACAGTGAAAAGCACAGCCAGCATCTAGATCTTGGTTTTTAAACATCATTATCATTTTTTTTTTAAGCTAGAGTTCCTTGGAAAGGTGGCTGATCCCAGGGTTGGGTGGGAGAAAATACAAGATGAGCCTGGAACACTGTGAACTAACCATGAAGTATGTAACTGCCTCAAACATGTTCAGAAAGAACATTGGGTCCAACTCAAAGGAACTCCCAACAGCCAAAGATGGCATGATCTGAAGAAAAGAATACGCATCAGTGTTAAAGACCAAATTAATAATTGTGAACCCAACTGGTCTAATAAAAGAGGGAAGGAAAAACAGCTCTTCTTACAGTATGATTCCAGTAATGAGTTAGAAGGAAACAGGAAATGGTAATCACCACTAGGCAAACAGGACTTTACCCATTAATGGCTGGCAAGAGCCATTCGAGGCTCTGTGGTCAGTGGACAGATGCTTAACAAGAACTGGATGGTTGCAGTGTTCATATAGCTCCAATAGGGTACTTATTGAAAGCTGGGAACCATGAAGTGTAAGGACCTGAACTCCAGCTCCAACACCATGTGAAAGAGTCTAGCCATGTAAGTCAGGCTTGTAATTCCAGCACTGGGTAGGGGCATGCAGAGACAGGCAGATCCCAGGAAATCATTGGCCAGCCAACCTAGATTACATGGTTAGCTCCAGGCCAGCAAGAGATCCTGCCCAACAAACAAAACAAAATCCACAGCTTTTGTTTTGAAGAAAGATACTCAAGGTTGGCTTTGGTCCTCCACATGCACACACATACCCACATCTGGGTGCACCCACAGACCAACCACAACCCCCACCCCTGCTCACATGCACAAGTATATACATAGAAAAAAAGAAAGATACTTGTTGATTATAAATAAAAAAAATAGCGCCTTTATGGTGGAAAAAATTCAGATATTCGCTTCATGGTGTGATCAAAATTAACATCATATCATCAGTTATTAAACATGTTCAGATGATTCATTAAGAAGGCCCCAACGGGCCAGGCGTGGTGGCTCACGCCTTTAATCCCAGCACTTGGGAGGCAGAGGCAGGTGGATCTCTGTGTGTTCAAGTTCCAAGCCAGCCTAGTCTACAAAGCAAGCCCAGGACAGCCAGGGTTTTTACACAAAGGATGGAAACTGAGTTAGGTATAGAACTTTAAACTCATTGAGATAGATAGATAATAGAATACTATTATCAGTTGTCAAATATGTATGGACTGGGCATTGGGAATGTATGTTATACCTTATAATTTTCATAACTGTTGCCTAATTATTCTTATTGTTTTGTATTGTATTTATTGTTATAAGAAAAAGAGCCTTTTATTAGACTAAAAGGAGGAGCTGTTGGGGGAAAAAAAGATATACCTGGGTGGGACCTGGAGAGGAAGGAGAGAGGGGAATGTGACTGAGATGTAACTTGAAGAAATAAATAAATGTTGGGGGAGAAAAAGACCCCAAGAACATATACATGTATGGCATTGTTTCAAGCAGATAAAGCCTTGACCTAAACTTGAGGACTCACAAAAGCTAATTTGAGAAGCATTGTAAAATATTCTTCAAAGCAACATGAAGGACTGGGGAATTGTCACACCTATAAGCTCCCAGAAGGAGCTGCAAGGGTTAGGACAGTTGATTGGAATGCAGAATTCCGAACTCTGTTTGAGAAAGAACATTAGTGAGAAAACTGGTGATATTTACACAAGAGCTGTAGATTATTAAATAGTGTAATATCAACCAGTAACTAGAAAGTCCCTTGAGTTAATCATTACACTATGCTTACAAGATATTGACATTAGAGAAAGTTAATGAGCGTACAGGTGCGCTCAACTCAAAATAGAAAGCTGAAATGTAACTAGCAGCCCACTGAGGTCAGCACTGACTCTAATAGGTAACTTATGACCGCTCAGCTCTTCTGTTAATAAATAATAAAAATCTTGAACAACATAATTTCTCCTTAAAGACTACCATCAACAACTAGAGTACTTTTTTAGGGTAGCTCTCCCCAAAGCCTGTGTCACACATGAGAGTCACACCTACCCCAAATGAAAGGTGGTCACAGATGAAACCTTACGAAATATTTGGTGAAAAGGAGACAACTAGGATTGACTGGTGTGCAAAAAAGAAAAACAGCTGTCCCTGTGGACAGAAGCTAACTGAATTGAATTGAATTGAATCTTAGAAGTAGACTCAGAAGACAGAGATTCCTGTCCAGATGTGAGAAAGATGATGATTTCTAAACAAGGAATTACTGATTGCCGCTGACATCATCAACTGTCTAACCAGTAGGAAGATGCACCAGATTTCTTGGACAGAAGAGTCAAAAGTCCTGGGGACCCATTAGGCCTCAGGTCACCCTGGAATGACCATTTCTACTTGCCCTTAATAACGAAGTCACTTAGGCAATGTCCATGTTTGGCAAGAGGGAGGAGCCCTGAGGACAGCTGGAGGCACTGGTACTAGAAAGGGAGAAATGCTCTGAACCCACAAGCATCTGATTAGCATTTCAAAGGCTTCCTTCGGGACAGTAACAGCCTTCAGACACAGGATGCAAGTTCAAGCTTCTTCCAAATTAAGAATTGGTGTCTACTCTGAAGACCTGTGAGCTTGCTAGACACAGGTACTACCCCAGATTTGCATTGTGTAGCAGGTTTTACCTCCAGTTGTTTGGTTCTTAATTCTTACCATGTGATGTTTTGAATGAGAATAGACTGCCTAAGTTCTTATGATTGAATACTTAGGCTACAGTTGGGTGAACACTTCAGGAAATGTTAGGAGGGGTCACCTATTTGGAGGAGGTATGTCGATGCTGAGATAGCTCTCTGTCTCTGGTTTGTTGCCTCAGGAGGTGAGTTCTGAGATAAAGCTCCAGGGCCATTCCTGCAAGTGTTGCAATGATTCTTGCCATGATGGCCATATGTCTACTCTATGAAACTGTGTGCCAGCAATAAACTCTTTCTTCTATTCAAAAAAGAAAAGAAAAGAAAAGAAAGGAAAGAAAGGAAAGAAAGAAAGAAAAAGAAAGAAAGAAAGAAAGAAAGAAAGAAAGAAAGAAAGAAAGAAAGAAAGAAAATAATTAGGGTCTAAAAAGAAACTTCCTGTCATTCATCACAGAACACACCCTTCTCTTGTCACAAAGGTTGGGGCTGGAAGTACCAGGCTGTCATTTGCCAACACCTCAATTATTTTAAATCAACCTTGACTCAGAAAGGTTAGGAAATCAAAGGAAGATGTTTGGCATGAAAATAAAATATATGTGTACAGCTAACCCCATTGGTATGGCATCCCCCCATTGGTAAAGTCTTAAGTATTTTTAACCACGTGTTTTATTTAAATCTAATCAAACTTGTAATTATTTATCTAAGGATGTGTTATAGAGGCCCACAGGATTAGTTATAATGATTTGCATTTTGTTTTGTTTTGTTTGTGGTGCTAGGAATTAAACCCAAGGTTTTGCACATGCCAGGCAAGTGCTCTACCATTGAGTTACACCCCAGCCCAGCTGTGATAGTTTTCATAAGTCTAAAATAGGTTCCCTGAACTACATAAAAAAAAAAAAAAAAGAATGTTGTCATGTCTGGAATAGGGCCAATGGAGTCTGGCCTTCTTTTGTACGTGTTCTGGAGCAGATGAGGAGAATCCCAAAAAGCTGGGAATAAAATCAGGATCCGGCGAGAAGACCTCACTCTCATAGGAAACTGCTCTGAAGGACATGGTGAAGCAAGGACAGCTGCTCAGACTTGAAGAAATGCAGGCCTGAGTCCAACTCCTTTCCACAAAGAAGAACGAACAAAGAGACCAAAGCCTTCCCATGCAGTTAGTCTCTGTGAGAGCTTACACAAAGTTGATAGCTTTCCTAAAGAAAGCAATTCTCAAGGAATTAATTTAAAAAATAATATAGTCAAAAAACAAAAACAAAAGCAGGGTTGGAGAGATGCTCAGTGGTTAGCTCTTGCAGAGGACCTACATCAGTTCCCAGCACCCACATGGTGACTCAGAAGGGTCTGTAACTCTAGCCCCAAGGGATCTGGAGTCCTCTTCTGGACTACACAGGCACTGTATGCTGGTGGTGGTAAACACCAGTGTGGGTAAACACTCATACACATAAAATTTTCTTTTTTTTTTTTTTTTTTTTTGGTTTTTCAAGACAGGGTTTCTCTGTGTAACAGCTGTGGCTGTCCTGGACTCGCTTTGTAGACCAGGCTGGTCTCGAACTCACAGAGATCTGCCTGCCTCTGCCTCCCAAGTGCTGGGATTAAAGGCATGTGCTACCACCGCACGGCTATAAAATTTTCTTAAAAGGAGAAAAGCTAAAGAGAAATAAACATTTTAGTGTTTGAAACATAGTTATTTCACAAAATGCAAAGAAATTTAAATTTTTATAGACATACGTGTTTTGCCTGCATGTATATCTGTGCATCACATGAGTTCAGTCCCCAGGGAGGCCAGAAGAGGGGGTTAGATCTCTTGAAGGGGAGTCACAGACAGTTGTGAGCCACCATGTGGGTGCTGGGAACCGAACCCAGTCTTCTGAAAGAGTAGCAAGTGCTCTTGACTGCTGAGCTATCTCTTCAACCCCAAAGCAGTCATTTTTAACATGAAATTATTTCTCTTCATATTGGATAATACTAAAAAGTACTTCAGTAGATGTATGTGCATGTTCATGTGTGGCGGTTACAGGCCAACTGTGGATGTTATTCCTAAGATACTAACCACCTTGTTTTTTAAGACAGGGTCTCACATTGTCCTGGATGAAGGGGCTGATAGGTTAATATAAGTTAGATTTAGTGAATACCTAAGTTTCTGATACAGTCTATTAATTCGGGGCATGAAGATCAACTGCTGTGAGCAATTAGCTTATCAGCTTATGGATGAAGTCAGGTGAAATGAGGGGAGTCTCTTTGGACTGAAAAACAAGGTTGAAGCCAGGTGAAAGAAGGAAAGACTTTATGACCTGGCATTGCTTTCAACTGCTAAGTGGGCAGAGCCCAACTTAAGCTGAAGCAGGTGGAACAAGGAGTGATCCTATTTAAGGACAAGTGGATGACGCCAGAGGGGCGCGTGCGTGCTAAGGGCCCCCATATGAGAGAGCTCCGAGAGTCCTGCTGGAGAAAGTTCTGGTAGACCAATGGCCAGATCTCCCTGAGGCAGAAGGAAGCTGGTGAGCAGAGAAAGCCTCGGCAAGACAGCAAAAGGCCAAGGACTAAACCCTGTGGCTCAGCTTTTGCCTAGAGGGGTTTGACCTGTCTGAACAGTGGCCTGAACGGAACTGTGGCCAGCTTTAAAGACTGAGGCAGAACGGCAGAGTTGCTGATACGAAGGAAGTAAGTTGGCCTACAGACGCTGAGGTCTCCCAGAGAGAAGAAAGCCTCAAGCCTTATTTAAAGTGAGACTTCGATAGCCAGTTTACCCTGACGAACCTGCGTCTGAGCTATTCCAGAAAAAGGACTGCTAAGTGCGTTAAAGAGTCTACCCCCAAGACTGGTTTCCTGACGACTGAGGACCTGCCCCAGAGACTGTATCATTCTAAAAGGGTATGAAAGTAGTTGTTATGATTATCAATAGGTTTAGTGGATAGGTTAAAGGGGTTGTAGGAATTTATAGGATTAATAGTTAAGAAATTGTTGGTGTTTGTTATAAGTGAATTTAGTAATAAATAAGTGTTAAATAATAATTTAAAAGTTCGGTTTCACCTGGAGCCCACCGATTAGGCTAGGCCAGCTGGCTAGTAAACCCAGGGATCTTTCTGTCTCTGCTTTCCCCGTGCTGGGATTATAATATCACGACACCTTGCTTGGATTTTATTTTTTTAAATATGGTTTCAGGGAATCAAACTCAAACCCTATGAGGTGTGATGATTTGGATGAGATGCTCCCTATAAATCGTGGGCATTAGAATACTTGATCCCCAACTGGCTGCTGTTTGGGGAGGGTTAAGGGATGTGGCCTTGCTGGAAGAAGCATGTCACTGGAAGAGAGCTTTGCAGTTTGAAAAGACTCATGCCCTGTTTCAAGTTAGTGCTCTCTGCCTCCTGCTTGTGGGTCCAATGTGAATGACCTCTCAGCTGTCCCTGCCGCCATGCCTTTGCTCCCGCCATCATGAACTCTACCTCCTCTGAAGCCATAAACCCAACTACAAACTTTGTTGTATAAGTTGCTTTGGTGGTGGTGTTTTATGGTAGCAATAGAAATGTAAAAAAAAAAAAAAAAAAAGAAAGAACATGTGGCAAGCACTTTAAGGACTTAGTTATCACCCCAGTCATATGTTCACATTTTGATGCTACCCTCAAGGCTGGGTATTGAACTTTGACTGACACAAGAGCTAAGCATCAACAGCCGCTCAGGCCCACGTTACTTCAGAATGCATTCGGGGTGCACTGTGCACTTGGCATTCTGCAGCCGGTCACTTTATGGCCCATCTTGGCTTCTACCACAGCTATTCATTTCTTCATGCTTTATCGCACCTGCGAACCACAGGCTGTGTTCTGGGTGCAGGGCCCAGGAGCAGTGCAGAATGCACAAGGCTCTGCTCTTCACTCTCCTTAACAAATGCTTCCCCATCAGCATTTTCAGCAGTGGGGGGAGAGGCAAGAGGGGCCCAACCCAGACCCCTACCTTTATATGGCTGGCTCTGACCCAGTGAGGAGCCCACGTACTCATCTGTGCTTCATGCCAGAATTCTCTGTTCATGCTTGTCATCTTCAGCTCAAAGTGGCCAAGGACAGCTGCATGCTGGGTCTGTGTGGGCTGGCATGCTCACAGATGTAAACTAGAGGCATTTTGCAGTAGAAGATATGCAGCGGGCCTCCAGCCAGGGCAACCTTTCCTGGTACCAGCTTGTCCCATCACAGGGGGCTCCAGGACTTGGGAGCTGTACATTACAGCCTGCCGTTTCACACTATCCCACGGTGAGATGTGTCAAGGTAGGCAGGGAGAATCTATTTAACCTCATTGATTTGGTTCGTAACTGAAATAGTCAAGACAATGGTGTGTTGAATCTATCAAGGTGAAAGGTGAGCTTGGCTCTCAGTGTAATTATCAGGGGTCAGACTGAGGTGGCACCTCTGCACCTCACCCTGGGGCTTTCCCCGTGACCCCTCAGAGAACAGTTCTGGATTGGCTGTATTTCAAAGAGTGTGTTTCTCTACCAGATTGTACTCCCTAGCCTAAGCCACTTGCCAAGTGTGATCACTCCACCACCATCGCAGACCCCCAGAGGGCACTGGATATATATATATTCATTTTCCTTTTGCACTGGTCAAGTGTATCCAAGAAAATATTAGTATTCCCTGCTCATGCCAGTAAGCAAGGCATTCCTTCCTACCTAGTGCCTAATAGTACCTCAAACATTTCTGTAGAGATGAAAAGATAAACATGGAGCTTGCTATGTGATCCATGAAGACCACAGGCCAGGTGTGCTATGTGGCTCATGAGGACCACAGGCCAGGTGTGCTATGTGGTTCATGAGGATCACAGGCCAGGTGTGAACCACAAGCCAGGTGTGCTATGTGGTTCATGAGGACCACAGGCCAGGTGTGTCATGTGGCTCATCAGGACTACAGACCAGGTGTACTGTGTGGCTCATGAGGACCACAGGTCAGGTGTGAACCACAGACCAGGTGTGCTGTGTGGCCAGTGGAGACCACAAGCTGGGATGTGTGCATCTCTATATCTTCTAGGTGATGAATTTGGAAAATGCTGTATCTCTGAACAGTAAAATGAGACAAAATAGAATAATTTGATATTTTAAAACTTACTATAGCTCATCTAGTTGTGGCTACTCAATTTGTTCAGACAGGGTAAGAGGGAAGATGGGTAAAGCATCTTTCAGATGAGAGGTCTGCATGGCCAGAGGAAAAGAAAATCTGTCTGACAGACAGAGGAAGCTTGGTCTTCTCTGGCTATAGTGATTACAGCATGAAGGGTGGAGGGGAGAAGGGAAGATTTGGGAGGCTTCAAAGGCCCACAGTACAGAAGTAAGAAGACAGCAGACTAAACTCCCTGTAACATGATGCTCGCTACTATTTGCTGGAGTGGAGGCCGCAATTACTCTGACTGAAAAGAAGGCCAAGGTTGTACATATGAAACCCAAATACTAACATTGAGGCCAACCCTGGAAAGCACTTCAGTGTAATCAGTATTAACAGTCTCAGCCAGGGCAGAATAACCTCTAAGAAAACAAGCAAGTCAGGGGCTCAATCAGGGGTCTCCGCCTCAGGAGCCAAGGAATGCAGAAGGAAATCCCAACTCCAAAGACCCACTCATTTGAAAGAAACCAATCTCTAAATGTTTAACTCAGAAGAGTATTACCAAGATGGGTTGGTGAGTAATTACCTATTAATTAGTTAAATTTGTCTAGCTAATAATTAAATATATAAGTTTAAAACTTGGAAATTTTTCCTCAAAAGGTCTTTGGGGGGAGGGGAATGAATTCTTTCCTCTTCTTCCTCTTCTATGTCTTTCCAACACTTCCTCTTTTCCACTAATTTTCCTCCTATCCCTCTTCCATTTCCTTTCCTTCTCTTCTTTCCCATTTCCCTGCTCCTTTTTTTTCAGCCACCGAAGAAGAAGAAGAAGAAGAAGAAGAAGAAGAAGAAGAAGAAGAAGA
>CAJQZJ010000220.1:5729971-5742245 GCA_907164525.1 Lophiomys imhausi
GAAGAAGAAGAAGAAGAAGAAGAAGAAGAAGAAGAAGAAGAAGAAGAAGAAGAAGAAAAGGAAAGGAAAGGAAAGGAATGAAAAGAAAAGGAAAGGCCAATGTAGCAGCCAACTACTCCAGACATTTGGTCCCAGCATCTCCTGTGAAGAACGGGCAAGTGCAGTAGACATGCAGGAATAGTGATGAATTCTCTACATGTCTAACTCAAAAGAAAAACTGAAGTCTTCAGTGGATTATCAAGATGGGTTGGCTTTATTTCTCCAAAGATTACTGCTGATTGCAGATCTGGGAGAAGGGCTATGAGGGAGAAATTGGCTGCTCTGTCTGTCTCATCTTGCCCAGGAATACATTTCCAAGCCGTTCCACCTCTCTTTGCTGAGTAGCTCACTCAGGGCAGTCCTCTGGCCCTCCAGCCTGATGATTGGAGGAAATGTTTGCACAGAGTTTTGCTCTCTTGTAATGGCAGCCATCACATGTCATGGGCAGCAGGCCAAGGGATTTTCACCCAGAACGAAAGCACAGACTAGCTGAAGGTGGTCCTGGAGTTGCCATCATTTTTTAATCAGTTTTTGTGAGTGATTGTGATGTTAAGCAGCAGCACTGAGAAAACATCGCATGTGGTACATATTTCCAAAGGTGCTGAGATAAGATACAAACGCACTGACACTGGAGGATGTCCGATGTAGCATATGATAAACTGGAGATGCTCAGAGTATGTGTAATGTGATCTTGGCTTGACTGTTCATGGGAGAAACACCAAGCCTGGTTAGGCAGGAAAGAGGTGCATTACAGACCAAGTGCTCTGTGATTCTTCTAGGGAATAAGATGAAAGGGGTCAGGAGAAGAGGAAGAGGAAGATGAAGAACAGGCCAGCAGGCAGGTGAGATGGCTAAGCAGGTGAAGGTGCTTGCTTGCCACCAAGCTTGAGGACCTGACTTCAATCCCTAGGACCCACATAGTAGAAGGAGAAAACCGACTACCATAAATTGTCCTCTGAACTACACACACACACACACACACACACACACACACACATGCACACGCACATGTAATATATTGTAGTTTTTAAAAATTGAAGAAGAAATCTCAATTTGTATTTTTTATTATAACTCTTATAATTCAACAAAAGGACAAAATTACAATCAACACATTTCATGATCATGTCTTTCAGTTTTGGAGGACTCTTTATGCTGTATCTTTTCTCTTAAATTTTATTTATGTGTGTGGTGGGGGGGCGGGGAGGAGAGAGCATTGTGGGTACATGTGTATTTGGGCACCGGTATGTGTATTACATGTGCCAGAGCATAGCGAACAGAGGTGGAGGTGGAGTCACAGCGGCGGAGGTGGAGTCACAGAGGCGGAGGTGGAGTCACAGAGGCGGAGGTGGAGTCACAGAGGTGGAGGTGGAGTCACAGAGGTGGAGGTAGAGTCCCGTATCTTCCCCAGTTGCTTTTCACCTTCTTTTTAGAGTCAGGGTCTCCCGCTGAACATGGAGCACACCAATGAGGCCAGGCTGACAGGGCAGCAAACTCCGGGTATCTGTCTCCTCCTCCTCAGCGCTGGGATTACAGGTGTGTGCACAAAATCACCTAGCTGTCTATGTGAGGGTTGGGGATCCACACTCAGGTCTTCAGGATTGTACAGCAAGAGCTTTACAAACTGAGCCATTCCCCCCAGCCTCCTGAGCAGTATCTCTTAGGGTTTTATGGTGCATCGTTATCTTCCACGTTCCTGCTTATTTGATTAAAATAATCACCTAGATCAGAGGTCACAGGGAATCTGAGCTGTCTCAGGTAGTTCTTCTCAGTGTTGGCCATGCTTTTCTAGGTTCATGTTTCTGAACCAGTGAACTGCTCCATTAGTGTTTTTGGTTCATCATCCTGCGCCTGGCAGTGGTGGTTTGAATAGCAATGGCCCCCATTGGCTCATATGTTTGAATGCTTGGCCCATGGGGAGGGACACTATTAGAAGATGTAGCCATGTTGGAGGAAGTGTGTCATTGTGGGGGTGGACTTGGCGGTCTCCTAAACTCAAGCTATGACCAGTGTGAAACAGTCTTCTCCTGGTTGCCTTCAGATCAAGATGTAGAACTCTCAGCTTCTCCAGCCCCATCTCTGCCTGCCTGATGCTATGCTTCCCACCACGATGATAGTGAACTAAACCTCTGAAACTGTAAGCCAGCCTCAATTAAATGTTTTGCTTTATAAGAGTTGGCATGGTCATAGTGTCTCTTCACAGCAATGGAAACCCAAACTAAGATACTGGCACTAGAAGTTTCCAAGTCCATGGGAGCTTGTATGATGTGATTATATTCTTCTTGTGTACTGGACCACTCTGCCTCAGAGTGGGAGATGCGGCTGGTGAGTTTAGGGCTATGTTCTTCATAAATCTCTACACTTCTGTAAACAGTGACTTCTCTAGTGAGGTGGCCCTCAAACCAGGAACATTTGACCTGGTGCTATCAGGCATGGGACAGAGAAGTGGTGATTTTCGGCTCTTTGGCTGAAAAGAAACAAATGAACATATAAGAAAGAAGCCGGCTGAGCAAGTCCTGATTGCCATAGCCACTTCCGGAGACTTGGACAGGGCTCTTAGTTCTGGAGGTCAAAGTCCTGACAGACTTTGTTTCTGGTTAGAGCACACTTCCTGGTTTGTAGACGGCCCCCTTTGTGCTGTCTTCTTATCTAACAGAGAGGGGGGGGGGAGAAATGATCCTTTAGCTGTGTTTCCTGACAACCACTTGCCAGTATCACAATATGAACTAGTCAGAGTTCTCTGGAGAAACAAAATCCATGGAGGAGATAGGTATTAAAAGTGGATTTTCTGGGTTGGCTTACAGGATACATCTTGGAAATTCCACAGTGGCTGTCTTCAAAATGGAGAGGCTAAGAGCTGGCAGCTTCTCAGTAGATGCTTGGCATCTTGGAAGTCCCAGGCTAGCACTGCAGGCCTGGAGGGTTCCTAGCGTCACGAGTCTTCAGCCCACATCAGAAGGCTGAAGTCTGGGTTCTGATATCAAAGGATGGTAGCAGCAGAGGCAGCACTAAGGTACACTCTCCAGCAAGGAGCAAAAGCAGGCAGGCAAGAGCAGCCCTGGCTTTCCCTCAGACCTCTTTACAGCTGGGCTTCTGAAAGGGAAGGGCTTCATCCCCTCAGTTAACCCTTCCTGGAAATGCCTTCACAGACCTGTGGAGAAGCGCACCTCTTAGTCGATTCCAGTTAAGTTGACGACCAAGTTTAACCATAATTCCGGTTTCCTCTTCACTATCCCGAGCCTTCTTTTCTCCATTAGAATTTAGTGATGTGGCTAAGATGTCCCTGCACAAAATGTCTCGGCTCTCTGATCATGTGTTTTTTTCTTCAGCTTCTCACTCTCAGCACTGCTGACTTTTTGGGTTTCATGCTGCCCTGCCGTGTGTGTGTGTGTGTGTGTGTGTGTGTGTGTGTGTGTGTTTGTGTGTGTGTAGGGGGCTGGCCTACACACCATAGACTGTCCAGCAGCAGCACCCTGGGTCTCTACTCACTAGGCACTAGTAGCATCCACAACCCTACCCCAGTCCTGACAATTAAAAAATAATAATTCTTCAGGTATCATTAAATGACCTTTGGTAGCCAACGTTACATGAAATCTTTGTCACATGCTGCCAGCCCCAAGGAACTCAAGATCCCACAAGACATCGCAACAATTAGGGGATTTCTACTTGAGAAATAAGAGATAAAGGAATTTCTAAATACTACTACAGGGAGTCAGGCTAGAGAGATGACTCGGGATTTTAAGAGCGCTGGCTCTTCTTACAGAGGACCTAGGTTTGGTTCTCAGGACCTAAGTTGGTTGAGTCACAACTACTGTAACTCCAGTTCCAGAGTATCTGATGCCCTCTGCTGGTTTCTGCAGTCATGCACATACACACAGTGCATGTACAGATAAGCAGGCACACCTATATACATAAAATTAAAAACAAATAAAAGTTTTAAACTATATTTGTTCTTGTCAAAATCATAAATCCATTTGCTGTTGGAAAGTGTCTGGCACCTGGACTCTGCAGGTAGGAACCAAGCAAAGCATCAGGTGACCACCCTGCAAAGACTCACCCACCTCCAGGGACTTTTCCTTAGTGTGACCTAGAAAGCCTTAGCCAACTCTTTCCTTGTATGGGTCTTTTTCATGTATTAAATAAACATGGATGTGGCATTACACAGTCTAACACTAGGAGTTAGCTCGGAGTCCTGCTGAAGTCTGTTTCGTGTGTGTGTGTGTGTGTGTGTGTGTGTGTGTACCCAGCTCTCTCTCCAGAGTATAATTTTGCCTTTGAGGGATTTCTATGGGTGCCTGTCCTTAGTTTCTCCCCAAAAGTTGAATAAGACTGGTTAAAGGTAAAGCTTAATCCTCTTAAGTCCCCAAAGGACTTTTTTCCCCCAGTTAGGTTTTCATTTTACTCTTACTGTATCATTTCCATATGGTCTAAAATAGACAAAAGGAGTTTATTTAGGGCAGAAAACATTGAAATCTCACTTGGATACCACGCAGCCTTCTAACATAATCTCCAGGCACTAGGACATCATCGGCAATGTTTTGATGGGAGAGTCCTCTTGAGAGTCCCAAGGACTTTTGCTCTAGCTTAGAAATTGATTGACAGCCTTAAGCTTCCAAAGTAAATTTCTAAAGCTCACGTCAATTTTTTTTCACAGACATGTGAAATGTCAGAAACCCAATGGGAAAAGAAAGCTTTATTTTTAAAATAAACTTTTAAGTTTGAAAACAAAACCAGACAAGCCGGGAGGGCAGAGAGCGACTCTAAATTGAATTTCAAAGTATGCGTTTACATGCAGGGCTCCCCAGCAACAGCCTTGGTTCTGGCTCCCCTCACTAGAACTGCTGTAGTGACTTCATTCTCTGTCTTTCTGCGTTTTCTGGCATTGCCTGCTGTGGTCCATTCTCTAAGCCTCTTGAGATCATGCCCACTCTCTACTCTTACCACTGCAGGTTCGGTAATCTTAAAATTCCACGTACAAAGTAACCCCTAAACTTATGGTAGCATTCAAAGTTGAGGCAACTTATTCAGATTTTTTCTTTTTTTTTTTTTTTTGGTTTTTTCGAGACAGGGTTTCTCTGTGTAGCCCTGGCTGTCCTGGACTCACTTTGTAGACCAGGCTGGCTTTGAACTCACAAAGATCCGCCTGCCTCTGCCTCCCAAGTGCTGGGATTAAAGGCGTGCGCCACCACCGCCCGGCGTCAGATTTTTTCTTTTTTAGAAATTATGAGTACTTGGGTGTGTCTGAGGGTGTGCACATGTGAGTGCCGTACCCATGGAGTCTGGAAGAGGGTGTCAGATCTCCTGGAGCTGGAGTTATAGGCTGCTGTAAGCCATGCAGTAAGGACCAAACTGGGGTCCTCTGCAAGAGCATAATATACTCTTAACCACTGAGCTCCTTATTCTAGATTTTCTTTCTTTTTATGCCTTATATTCTAGATAAACAAGACTAACAACTGTCCCTGAACTGAAACCATATTTGTCTGCCTCCATGGCTCTGCCATGGCTGACTTCATCAGCTTACAGCCTGTGCAGCCAGAATGGCTTTGAGCTTGATTGAGTGCTTTAGGGTTGTCATATTTACATTGTTCATAAATTTCCTTTGAGTAGCATTTAGCAAGAGACGTCAATGGAACAGGAGAATATATGTAGGAGCCTAGAATACGCTATTGGCAAATCTGTCTGCAGCCTTACATTTCCGGCCCATTTCTCCTGTAATGCTTGTGATACCCAGATGCACTGAATTCTCTTGACTTCACAATCAATGGGAAGAGACATGTGTTGTCCCCTATGAGTGAGTAAACTGGGAATGGAGGTGGGAGCCCCAGCACCCAATGGATTATGCTTCTTCGTTTGAACCAGACCTTGCTTCCGGTAGAGGGATGAAGGAGTCCTACCAAATTCTTAACACTTAGTCTTGCTTTCCAATTTAATCCACCCACAGTCAACCACAGTCTCAAATCATTGGTAAAGAAAACTTCTGGGCTGGAGTGATGGCTCAGAGGTTAAGAGCACTGGCTGTTCTTCCAAAGGTCCTGAGTTCAATTCCCAGCAACCACATGGTGGCTCACAACCATCTACATTGAGATCTTGTGCCCGGGCATTTATGTAGAGCAAATACTGTCTGTATACATAATAAATTAATAAATAAATGTTTAAAAAAAAAAAAAGAAAACTTCTATGTGTAAACAATTCGTAAGTTTCAAATAACTTCCTTTACAGCACTCCAACATAATTGACTTTGGTTGTTGCTCATCATTTAATTTATAAATAAACATGTTCCTAGACATGTGTGTCTACCAAACACTACAGCTGATAGACTTGGAGAGCTAGGTACTACCAGGCATCCACTGAATAGCTTGGGGCCCATCCCTTGAGGGTCAGGGACACTGCTGTATTGGTCAGCTGAAATGATGACTGAAAAGAAAGATAGACAGAGCAACTGGTGACCTTTGCTCTTTTCAGCCTTTTCTTCCTCTTCAAGAAGCCAAAGTGCAAAGAGTAAGAGCAGACAGATCAAGGCTGCTCTCAGCTGTGGCCAGAGGAGCCTCTTTCTGCAGTGGGCAGAAATTAATGCAGAGACTCAGAACTGGCCAAATCACTGAGGACAAGTGTCTGTTGAGTGCTCAGCACTATGTGGAATATCTATCTCAACCACCCCCAGATTCAGAAAACATTGTGGAAGAGGGGGCAGAAAGAGTGTAAGATCTGGAGGATGGGAAAGGGTGTTGTGAAATGGACTGGAACTGGCCATTGCTCTCACAGATTCACAGAGGCTGAGGTTACCTACACAAGATCAGTCAACATCCCAGCAGGCCGCACTAATTGGGTTACAAAAGAGAGTTGGGGAGGACATGATCATGGAAAGAGGATGTGTTCGCGTTCAGGGTGCCAGAGGGGAGTAGAAGGGAGGAGATGAGGGTGGGTATGACCAGGATACATTGTCTTCATGTATTGTCAAAGAATAAATGAAAGATATTCCTAAAAAAAAAAAAAAACAAAAACAAAAACAGAAAGCGGCACAACCTGCATTTGTCAGGAAGCCAACTGTAAAAGGCTGATGTTTTGTCTGATATTTCCATGTGTGTGGGTGCACGAGTTGTAAGTAGGAAATGATGTCCTTTTGATGCCTCTGCATAAGAGTTAAACACTCACATTTGCATTTTAAAATGGAATTTTGTGACATAAAGATGAGTGAAAAAAAATCCATGCTAATAATATAAAGGCTTTTTTTTCCATTTATAATGACAGAATAGCAAGGGGATGAACATCAGGAAGACAGGAGAAACTACAGAAGGCAGGGAGGAGGCAGGCAGGGGAAGGGAGGGAGGGAGAGGACAGCAGGAAGGAGGAAGAGAGAGGAGAAAGGAAGGGAAGGGGCAGAAAGGCAGGGGGAGGGAGGCAGTCAGGCAGGAGGAAGGTGTGGGTGGGGTATGGGGAGGCTTTGTGTCTCAGAACCTTCAGTGGCTCTTTTCTCCTTTCTCTCAACAAGGGTAGGAGGGCAGGGATCCTCATTTTCATTTTGTACTATGACCTCAAAATTCTTGTGGCCAGCCTTGGCCTTTACTCAGCTTTTTCTTCTCTGGAATACCTCTCCCTTTGCCTTTCCCTTAAAGCCACTCCTCAATGTGTGACTGAAGAAAAAGTTCTACTCTTATTCTTCAGATTCCATTCACAAGTTTCCTCTGACGCTTTTGTCCTTAATCGTTCCAAGACGGTTCCTCTGTAGCCTTGGCAACAGAGAGGCTGCACAGCGCGATCATTTTGCACCCATCCCATTCAGCTTAACAGGTGTCAGTGAAGCTTCTGGAAGGCCGGCTGCCCTTCGTCTTTCCTCCATCCCCCCTCCCCCCACCTCTGACCTTGATTGACTCCAGAGCAACAACAAACAGGGACAGTGAGTGAGGGTGGTACCTCTGTGGATAAGCTGTCTTCTGGTGGTTGTCCAGGTGCCAGTGGAGAGCTGACTGGTCTACCACTGACTCCAGGCAGACACTCTAGTAAGTCCCTGGGAACCGGAGGCCGCGCAGGCATGTGTGCACACACCCAGGACTTCCCTTTACCTAACCAGCACTTCCATGTTGCCAGATACCTAATTTCCCCAGTGCTCTGCTGTCAACTTTCTTAAGTACATCGTGCAAGATGTTGTTGGGAGCCAGTAAGTAAGTAGAAGTTCTCTCTTCACGGCGAGTAGCTGAGAGAGTGCCTGTTTTTGGTGACTTTACTTACAGAAACCACACCAAAAGTCATGCTTGTAAGTAGGATTGGAGAGGGAAAAAGGAAAGAATACAGAACCTATAATTAAGGACAATGCTATAACTGGCCAGTCCAAGGTGGTTCTTGTTCATTTTCCAGAGCAATAGTCATAAACCCAGTTGTGCTGCCCTTACCTTTGGATGATGCTGAAGATGCAAAATTTTGTGCAGCCTTTTGAGGTTTTTCTCTGGACAGACAGTTCGTAATTTTCATCACACTGGCAGGTCTGTAACACAGAAAGGCCAGCAGCCATTTGTGTCTCATAAGTGACATACTGGGGTCCTAGGATTAAACCTTTGATTCAGAACTCAAAAAATGTGTAACTTCGAGCCAGTGACTTTCCTGTCTCCTGGGACTATAGTTTGCTCTAAGAAAATCAGGACTATATCTATTTCTTAAAATATTGTCTTCCATTGATATGTGAATTTATACATAGGGGCTGGGGAGCTGGCTCAATGGGTAAAATGCTTGCCGGGTTCAGATTCCACAGCACCCACATAGAAACTTGGATGAGGCTGGGAGGGTTGACAGTCTAGGTGCTCCTAGAGGCAGGTGGATTCTGGGGGCTCCCTAGCTAGCTAGTATAACCAAAAAGGCAAGCCCAGGCTCGGTAAGAGACCGTACCTCAAAAAAATAAGGTGGAGAGACGAGAGGAAAGCACATGATAACACTCTGAAATCCACACCCAAACATATGGGTGTGAATCCAATCCACAACACACACACACACAAGCACACACATACATATACACACATACACATACACACATACACATACTCACACACAAGCACACACATACACATACACACATATACACACATACACATATACACATACACACACATATACACACATACACATACACACATACACATATACACATACACACACATATACACACATACACATACACACATACACATATACACATACACACACATATACACATACACACATACACACATACATACACACACACATACACACACATACACACACACATACACACACACATACACACACATACACACACAAGCACAGATATGCATCACACAAAAAAGAAAAAGGGGAAGGAAAACACAGCTGTATATATGTAATGTACTAATATTACTTTTCCCTTTTTCTCTGCTCTTTACTACTTTTTCTTCTGATTTTTATGAATTGTTAATTATATGTAATTATTCTATGTAATGCATAGCTCATATATTATAATGTATATTTATTATACATTTCATGGTTATATATGCAACAAAGTGGCAGTGGAAATGTACTCATAATTCCCTACTCTAATGTGTCCTTCTCTTTCCTAGTTTCTAATCCTTAACAAGACATCTACCTTCACATAATTTTGTTTTCTGCATTGATTCCCCACCTGAGAATGAAATCATAATTTTTCTTATATCCACAGTTTCATGCGAGTTTATGGGTTAATGCCCAATGATGTATCTTGTTCCTTACAATAAATTCCAATTAATTAAAACTGAAGAAGACGAGTTCCAAGATGGCGCCGACCATAGAGCAGTGCATCTGAGTAGTAGGTGAATGAGATTAGTCACTGTGGAGTGAATGTGAGGTTCCCTAGCCTACAGTGAAACACAGACGGTGTCTGAAATCCCACAGTGAACATTGAGACCGGTCACCAGGTAAAACAGCCCACACAGTTCCCGGGAACACAACCCTGAGATCAGCCAGCTCCATCACCGGTCTGGAGAGGAGCTCTGGCTAGAGATCTAGCCCAGGAGCGGATCCAGCCCACGGCTCCAGCCACAGACCAGCAGCCCCGCCCGTCTGCCTGATATCCAGCCGCACCACAAGAGCAAAGGAAAATGGCCTTAATTTCAGATTAGAATGTTAGACTGCAGGTGGCTACAGAGATTACACAAACTTGATAGCAGCTTAAAAGTTTTTTTGTTTTTTTTTTGTTTTTTGTTTTTGTAGAGGTATAGGCTATTTCCATGGTTTGGCATTAAAAAGCAGGTAACAGGTTTAAAACACTGTAAATAAATTAAAGGTGACAGCTGTTCAACCTGGTTTTACAAACCTTCAAGAGTTGAAAAAACTTAGAGCTAAGTTAAAATAATGCATGGTGTTAGCCCATGCCGTTACCTCCAGTAGAGACAGGAGGATCACTATAGAGTTAGTTGTCTTATAAATTCTAGAGTTACAAGAAACAGGGTGGTGATGGTGCACACCCTTAGTCACATCATTGGGGAAGAATACACCCTTAATCCCAACACACTAGAGACAGAAACAGGCAGATCTCAGAGCTCAAGGCCACCTGATACAAAACAAGCTCTAAACAGAGAAAAACTTTGATCCAGGAGTGGAGGAGCACATCTTTAATCCCATCAGTTGGGAACCACATGTCTTTGATCCCAAAACTTAGAATGCAGAGACAGGCACATAGGATTTGGAAAGATTTAAGTTTAAAAGCTACTTACAAAAGGCAGGCTGCAATTCAAACAAATTGTCCTTTGAGATCTCAAAATATATACACTAAAGGTTTGTTTAGCTCCAAAATATCAAAATAATTTCTTCTTTAATCCGGATTGAAAGGTAATACTTTATATATTATCAAAAAAACCAAATTTGCTCCAGGAAAAATATTACCTGACCCCCCCCCCAAAAAAAGGTAATTGTCCCAGAGTTAGGATTAGGGCAGGGCTCTGTTCTTATCTTTCCAGGAGATCTAAAGCATCCATTCAAGGAATCCAGGGACAACTGGACAACGGAAACCTCAGCAGAAAACAGATCAGACACCAAAGACGAGTGGCCCAGATGATCCAGCCTTGCAGACTTCTTCAATAGCAGTTTCCTCAAAAGTCTACAACCACAACAACTCAAAATCGCTAAGATTGTTCAGCTCCACAGACTACTCCAGCCAGATCTTCAGTAAAGCTCTGAAGATCAGCTTCTGTCTATGAACTTCTTAGGACATCTAAATAGCTGAGCACAAAAGGACTGAACATCAAATGATTCTATTAACATTTTTAACCATTTTTCCATTCTTATTTGGGCCCCAAACAGGTTTACTACGTCCCAAATCAGCAGGAAGTCATTTTAAGAGAACAACGTCCCATCCCCAGAAGGTGGGGAGGGTGTTCTCCCCCTTTGGTTATTTGATAGATAATAGAAAATTTTGTTATTTAGGGGAAAAGACTACAAGCTGTTAAATGGTCTTGTTAAATGGGTTTTGGAGGTTAGACCCAGGGACTTCTCTCTATTGCTTTTCTGTATCCTCCTTTCTCTCCTATATAGGAGTGAACAGACTTGAGAAAAATGGGACATAGACATAGTATAGGAAAGAACAAGAAAAAAGGACAGATTATTGAATATAGCTTTATACCTTTGTATACTGATACAAAATTAATATTATATTTGGCTAAATTGGTATTGATCATTGTATATTAATGCAAATTTAAGATTGTATAGGGCTACATCGGTATTGATCTTTGTATATTGATACAAAATTAAGATTATATTTGGCCACAATGGTATTGACCCTAGTATATTAATGTAAAATTAAGATTGTATTGGGCTACATCGGTACTGATCTTTGTATATTGATACAAAATTAAGATTATATTTGGCCACATTGGTATTGATCTTTGTATATTGATACAAAATTAAGGGTAACGCTTCTTAAAGGTATTGTTTGTAGTAATACTTAAAAATGAAATGTCAAGTTTTGACCTCTCGCTACCAACCGACATAAACTGTTTAGGATAATTAAGAAACGGAAACTAATAGTCATGAAAACGTGTCATTTTGTTAGTTACTATGACAGTCTATCACAGTTATTTTCTAAGCTACTCAGAAATCAAGTTGCTAAGAGACAAGCAATATTTGCTTATCTAAATATAAAAGATAGATAGGGCATCTTCAAAAACCTCAAGAGATCTGCAGAATATGGCATTCAAAGATGTTTTCTTAACTTAAGATTTTTTGATATCGAGACATGTCAGCTCCTGACAGCACCCCCTAT
>CAJQZJ010000220.1:5747245-5789772 GCA_907164525.1 Lophiomys imhausi
GAAGTGCAGGGCCTGCAGCTTCCAATATAATCAGATATATTTATCCCTCTCAGGTCTCTGAGGTGGTTGAAGAATAGATAGCTAGAGTCTCATAGTTAAATTTTGAGTTGTTTAGGAATCAAGAGGGTGTTCTGGATCTAAGAAGATATTTTTAAAATTATGAGGCAAGTTAGTATGAAAGCTGAGTTAGATATAGAACTTTAAACTCATGGAGATGGTTAGATAGTAGAATGTTAAAGTTAGGTGCCAAATACATATGGACTGGACATTGGGAATGTATGCTAAGCCATATAACTCTTATAATTGTGGCCTATTTATTTCTGTTGTTTTGTATTGTATTTATAGTTATAAGAAAAAGAACCGGGCTGGAGAGATGGCTCAGCGGTTAAGAGCACTGGCTGCTCTTCCAGAGGTCATGAGTTCAATTCCCAGCAACCACATGGTGGCTCACAACCATCCATAATGAAATCTGGTGCCCTCTTCTGGCCTGCAGATATACCTGCAGACAGAACACTGTATACATAATAAATAAATCTTTAAAAAAAAAAAGAAAAGAAAAAGAACCATTTTTTGAACTGAAAGGGAGAGCTGTTGGGGGAAAAAAGAAATACCTTAAACTAAAAAAAAAAAAAAAAAGGAAGGGAAGAGGATGGTGGGGCTGAGGGGGAGGAGGGTGGAAGGGTGGGACTGGAGGGGGGAGTAGGGAGGGGATTGTGATTGAGATGTAACTTGAAGAAATAAAAAATAAATTATTAAAAAAAACTGAAGAAGACATCTTTATTTTTTCTTTTCCCTTTTGAATAATTTCCTTAGAAACACATCCTAATATATCAGAGTTCTCAAAGGCTATGAACAGTTTTACCATGCTTGATGTGTGAGTCCAAATTGCTTTTGCAGAGCGTTTTATCAATTTCCACTGCCCAGGCACTATGAATGTGACTAATTTCACTCTGACCTATTCAACACCAGAAATCATTTTAAGTTTTTAATTTAATTTTATTCATGAATCAGTGCCTTGACTTCGTTTAACTTGCATTTGTTTTCGCTGTTGGCAAAGTCAGATACGAAACAATTAAGACCTACAATGTTAGTGACCCATGAGAAAATTATGTTCTTTTTCCCACTCATCTGTTCTTTCTAATGCTTTTATAGATATGAGGTTTTCTTAGATATTAATCCTTGGTCTTAATTCCTTTTATTTCCTTTCCTTATCTTCCTTTTGAAATTTATTATTATAAAATTAATGTTGGTTATGAAAATAACCATTTGAATGAAAATAGTTTTAAATGGATAAAAGCATGCATTTAAAAGCAAATACATCAATACTTGGGTTTTCGTTTACTTTGTTCTTTCTTTTCTAAAATAGCTGTATTAAGGAGGATTTTTAGTGGCTGGAGCCATTTTTAGATGCTTAGTGGTTAGGAACACTTGCTTGGGAGTTCAATTCCCAGCACACATGTCAGGCAGCTCTCATTTCTGTAAGTCAAGTTCTAGGATGCCCTCTTTTGGCCTCCTCAGGCACCTGCACCCATGGGCATACATCCACAGAGACACACACATATACACATAACAAAAAGAAAAAAGAAAAGACAGTTTTTATCTGATTGCAAAAATGATGCATGTTGGCACAATATTCCACCATTGTGGACTCTGAGTTCATTTGTTTTCCATTTGTGGTCACTGGGGTTGGCCTGTTTTTAACACTACTGTTTTGGATATGAGTCGTTTCCTTGTTGTTTGCAAAGAGGAGAGTATTGGTGGTGGAATTGTGTGTCAGAGAAAACAAACATTAGAGGATTCTGGGTATGAGGCATCGCCTAGCTTCCCAGAAGGACAGAGTTCAACTCACTGCCCCATCAGAATTTGTCTGACTGTCACAGAATCCTCCCCTTTTGCTTTTTGGTTTTTTTAATCATGACAATTGATAAATTTAAAACGGTGCCCTGCTGTTTGACTTTGTATTTCTTGGATTGCTCATGAGGCTGAGAATACTTTCATGATCTCTGTGGGCTTTTTTTTTTTAAGGTGTTTTTTTTTTTTCTGTAGATCATTTTTCTTTGGTGACTCTGATTTTTTTAAAGATTTTTTTTTAACAGATTAAGGACATTAATCCTTTGTCATTTGTTATAACACTTTTCTCTAGGTTGTCTCTTAGTTTCCTTCTATATGCCATGTTTGATATTTTGGATAATAAAGTATTCTTAATTTTTCAGATGTACATTCTTTCTATTACTTTTGGGCTGCAAACTTTTCCAAGCATATAGCAATAATTGTTTGCCTATATTTTCTTCTAATTTTATTATGACTTTCTTATTTAGTAGTTAATCCTTTTTTTATTCAGTGTATATTTTCCAATCAAGTGAAAAATTCAAAATATTTCATTTTTTCAAGTAGCACATCAATTTCTTTTTTTAAAGCTTTATTAATTTTATTGAAATGTATGTGTACATGTATATGTGTATGCATGTATGTGTATGAGTGTGCATGTGTGTGTGTGTTTGTGTGTGAACATGGGCACAAGTGCTGGCAGAGGCCAGAGGGGTCCAATCCCCTGGAACTGGAATTACAAGTGGTTGTGAGTGCCATGTGGGTACATGGACTTGAATTTGGATCTTCTGCAAGAGCAGCGAGAGCTGTTCAGCACTGAGCCATCCCTCTGGCATTAGCATAACAGTTCCAAGACAATCACTTAGTTCTTATGACATCACTGAATGTTTCCTTTTGCTTCTGATTTGACATTTAATTCAGTGTGTGCAAACTCTCAAACAGGCCAGTGTCTTTTTCTGGACTGTTCATTATGTTCCATTAGCCTTCTTTCTTTTGAGACAGAATTAAGGACTTCCAATTTTTGAGACAAACACCTTCCATTCCTACTCATTAGAATTTTGTACGCATGGGTCTTACTGCTTTTTAGCTTTCAAAACCCCATTCGTCCAAATTTGAAATACTTTCTTAGAATTTCATCTCTTCCTCGATCCCCCTCAGATACTCTCTGGACCCCTGCTGTACCTGGACATGCATGATGTCTCTCACTCAAGTCTGATGACACGGTTTTCTTACTAAAACCATTCCTGGGTACCAAATACATCTATCACTATAATAAATAAGGGCAGGGCTTTTTTTTTTTCCTCTTCTATTTCCTGAATTTCAGCAAGACCCACTTTAAAAGGGACAATCTCTTGATGCATCCACTGATTTGATTTGGCTCTTGAATAGCCCACCAAAACCCCCTGTGCTGAAGGTTTGGCCCAGGTTTAGAAATTCCTGAAGGCACCAGAACCTTTGAGACGCACGGCCTTGTGAGCGGTCCCTAGTCACTGGGGCATGTCCTCAAAGGGGACTGTGGTATCCTAACCCCTTCCCTCTTCTTCCCTTTCACTCCCTACCACAAGAGGGGCAATTTTGCTTAAACTCATGCTCTCGCCATAATGGGCAACGTAGCCGTAGGCCCCAAACAGTAAATGGGTCCATTGTACAGAGACAAAGTTCTCTAAAACTGTTAGTCAAAATGAGCTTTCCTCAACATAAGCTGGCTATCTCTGGCGTTTGTTCTAGTGAGATGAAGGTGACTGACACACGTGTGAAATAAGGGAAGACACAATTGCCTGGGCTCAAGAGAGAGAAGCATAAAGGGCTGACTGTCTACAATACGTAGCAAGAAGTCAAACTCGGGAAAGCTTTATTATTGCTATTGTTTTAAACCATTGACATGCGTAAATATATAAGAAGTACAATTTCAGATCACACAAAATTAAAGACACATGAAGTTTGTGTGACAGATGGCAGAAAAGAATTCTTGATGAGCAAACCTTCATGGGCTGTGAGGAGGTCAGGCACAGGAATTTTAATGTGAGGTTTTCTAGAGATCAGCATGAAGTCCTATATTTGAGTCCAGAACAATAGCTGTCCAGGGTCAGGATGAAGGAACTATGGTGTGGGATTCAGATATAAGATGGGAGCGCAGCTTAGTATGTATAGTATTATCTGTGAGTTAGGCTTGGATTTTGTTTTTAAAGTTAAATTTAGTCATTCTAAAAAGATTTATTTGTTTTTATTTATATGCGTATGTGTGTGTGTGCATGTGTGAGCAGGGGCCCTCAGAGGCCAGAAGAGAGTGTTGGGTCTCCTGGAACTGGAGTTACAGATGATTGTGGACTGTCAGAGAGATGCTGGGGACTCGAGTCCTCTGAACGAACAGCAAACACTGTTAACCACTGACCTGTCTCTCTAGCCCCAATTGTAGTCATTTTATGTAGATCAAATCATATTCAAAAACAGTGTGTTTCATTTTTTTTGTGCAGCATTTTCATAAAGACAGAAACACAGATGAAGATGCAGGATGTCCAATGGGAATGTCAGAGAAGGAATCGAAGCCATGTGATAGAGTGAGGTACAGAGGCTTGCAATGTATGGCCCAAGGCGAAGACAGCACAGAAAGTATTCTCACATAAAAAGAGCCTTGGTGCTACTTTTGAAAGGTATCAAGAAGTCAAGTCAGTGATTAGAAACTACAGGAAGTCTGTTTTTTTGCTGACTATAATATGGGAGGATTTGGACAAGCAGCTGTGAAGTCAAGCACTGTAAGTTTCTATGGGACTGTACACGAGCTGCTCAGCTAACACTGTTACCACTGCTTCCACCCCTTGTCATGTGGATTGTTTTCATATGTAAAACTGCACACAAAGCTTGGCATGAAGAATTCGTTAGTAAGAGCTGTGATTTATCAGAGTTGGTCAAAGATATAAAAAGATCCAATGATGTCTGCACTTCTGGGCACAGTGCCTGAGAGGTGGGCAGCAAGGGGTGTACACAGGGAAGTGGGAGCAGAGTGAGACGCAAACTCAAGATGGGTCTCGACTTGGTGTATGTTACACGCCTCTCTGCCCTGTGGCTTATTGTGAAGGCTCTTTCGTGTAAGGACTTTTATGTACGAGACAGCAAAGGATGTGGAGTTTGACCCTGCCTCTTGCACTAATTAAATGTGTATCTATGTACAAGTTGCCTCCTGTCTCTAGAATCCTTATCTCTAAAAGACCTTGATGTAGTTCATACTCTGCACAGCTCAGGGACTTTCCTGAACATCAGATACAACATAGTTGGGAAAATATTTTAAAATTCTAAGCCTGATATAAGAGAGTATAATTGCTATGATAATTATAAATTACCCCAGCTTTCCCATAGGAAGATGTACTGGTACCTCTCCTGGATCAGGAATCCAAGCTTGGATAAGTTGTATTCACATTGCTCTTTTGATTTCTGTATGAGTTATATCAGAGCTTGAGTTGTGAGCTGTTCACGTTGTTCAGAGAGTATCCCTGTCTTTTATGAGGGGGACAAGGTCTGAGCAGCTATCAACTGGGTGACAATGGTTGTGCTGAATCTTAAAGGATGAGAGAAACATTATCCAGAGAGACAGAGCAACCAGAAGGTCTCTGTGCAGGACAACATGGGTGAAGGCATGGTAGGGATAGCACTCTGCAGGGAGAGGAGGTGAGTGGTTCTACCAGTCTGGGGATGGCTTTGTGGTTCACCAAGGAGCATATGATAATAACTCAAAATGGAGGGCCTTGTCACCAGGGACACACTTTACTCTATGACCAAAGAAGCATATATGAGAATGTCTTCATAATTATAATTAAAGCATTCTGAAAGAACACTTAGCTTTCATATGAAGAATTTCATTAGCTTTTCATTATGAAAAATAATCCAGAAAAGAAGAAAGAGGGGCTCACCCAGTATCTGATTTCCTAAAGAAGGCTCTTTTAATATCTGACCCACTGGAGATTCAGATGAAGATAACACACACACACACTATCCTTGGCTTGTTTCTGATTGCAGTGTGGGGAATATTCTGCAGAAAATTAATATAAATAACTCACAAATACTTCTTTTTACCACTGTAAGTTTGAGCAACTACATCCTGTCAGCAGAGTCCATGGCTGAGACTTCCTGGATCACTGAGGTGCCTACCGGCTAATCTCCCACCAAACAGTTACACCTCGGTCTCCCCAATTAACTACACTTCACATCATGCCTTAGAAATACCCTGAGTTTCTGGGTTTGTGTCCCCAGATCTCATTCCCATCCCTCCCAAAGCAGCTGAACCAACATTTCTTGAGGCAACCAAATGGTGGACACATCACTGGCATGCCCCAAGTCCATGCTTGGGTTTTAGTGATCCTCCCCTGACAGATTCTTCAGAGTTCTGTAGGAGCCTTCATTCACATGGTGGCCTGAAAGGCTGCCGGGTGACAAGCCCACCTCCGGCCCAAGAGAACATCTGGAGGAAGGGGACAAAGGGCATTCTCGACCCTCCTCTATGATTCAGACCACCAAGGGGTTGGAGAGGCATTTAATCTGTCTTGGGCTGGTAGATTCCTTGGTGAGAAAAGGGTCCACCTCCCAAAGCAAACCTATCTTATTTTTAGTTTCACACAAGGGTAATAATTTTCATACTTGCTATAGAGTTTGAGTAATAAGTAATGAATGAGGTGTTTTGGATGGATACAAATGCTATAAATATAGCTAGCTCCTTTCCCCCCCCACAATAAGATAGGTGTAAAAACATAATTTATAAGCTCTATAGGAGTATCCCCAGATAAGCAGATAATAGGTAATAGAATAGTAGGTAGATGAGAGAGATGATAGATAATAGACCAATGATGGATATATATAGATAGATGATAGATGAATAGATATATAGATAGATGATAGATAGGATAAGTAGATAGGTAATAGGTAGATGAATGATAGATAATAGATGGGTAGACAGATGATATAGATGGTGGGGATAGATGATACAGGTGATAGATACATAGATAAATAATAGGTAGATAAATGATAAATAGAATAGATGATAGATAAATAGGTAGAGATAATAGATGGTAGATAGATATATAATAGATCATATATAGATGATAGATAAATAGATATAATAGATAACTAGATATAATAGATGATAGATAGATAGATAGATAGATAGATATATAGATAGATAGATAGATAGATAGATAGATAGATAGATGGATACATGAGTTTGGTTTATATATGGGCATACCTGTGTTTATAGTATATGTTTATCTAGATTCATAGTTACAAGTGAAATCCTAACTTGAGGTGGTCTGAATCATCCTTTTAGCCCTCTGTGTGCCTGCTCTTACCTCTTCAAAGCACCGCAGTCCTCCCTGCCTGTCTTGCATCCTCTATTATTGATCTCCCTACTCTCTGGGTGGCATTTTCTCTCAGGGACAGAAGTGAGATGGACGAAGCCTCCTGACTCAGAACTTGAGGTAAACAACAACAGAGAGGCCTGAGGGACTTTATCCAAACAGATGACCCTTTGGGGCTCTGAGGCAGGCCATTTGGTGGCTGGCATATGCAACATCCATTCCAAATACCAAGAGTGACCTAATTAGTGATAGGGTGCTGTGGAGGAGCATGCTACCTACATCAATTGCAAAGCAAAATACGGATCAAAATTCCTTATAGTTTTCCTTACATTTTCAGGTGGTTTTTTTGGTTTTGTTTTGTTTTTTGTTTGTTTGTTTGTTTGTTTACTTCTCCAGGCAATCCATTGGCTCAAGATGGAAAAAGCCCAAATTCAATATGTGATAACATCAGTTTTAATGTGCCACAATGCAGGCCAACTACTTGTGTGGATGGAACAGAGTGAGCATGAAGAGAATACACTTTATTTTTTTAATTACTGAACTAAATAATTACTATATTCCTAAATCGGTGTTAGGTACCAGAAATATTAAAATAAGTCACACACACACACACACACACACACACACACACACACACACTCCAGTGTCCAAATGATGTTTTCTGTATCATTGGAGGTTTTTCTGAATTTGTTGAGTTACCTTTAGAATTCATCTCCCTTGTCAAATTCACTGTCAGGTCCCATCTACTGGCTCCATTTCCAAAAAGCCATTCAGAACCTTCAGCTTGTTTTTAAAAATTCTCTATGGCTGGAAATATAGTGCAGTTGGTGGTGTGCTTTCCTGGCAAACTCAAGGCTTCAAGGCCCTGGTAACACATAAGCCAGGAGTGGTAGGGCAATAACATTCAGGAGGTGGAGGCAGGAGGATCAGGATTTATGGTCATCCTCAGCTCCACAGGAAGTATGAGGCCAACCTAAAATCTTTGAAGGAATTAGTGAGTGGCAGGTTGAACAGGTTAGCAGCTGCAACACTTGCCAGCAAAATAAGGACAGGTAGTGGAGACTTGAATCCAGGTCTTCTGCCTCCAAGTCTTGCCTCATTGGCAAGTAGCAGGCAAAGCTGGTCACTAGCTCTCACTGAATTACAACAGGGACTGAAAGATCTTGAAATAAACTCAGTGACATGGCTGGTTTGGAGTTTTTCTCTTAGCTTTAGTCCCACTTGATCCTGGATATCTGTCCCTGTGTTGGGGATACGTTGAGGAAAAAAGGCTGGCCCTGGCTCCCTCATGACAGTCACAGCCATTTGTTTTGTTAACCTCATGTGAACATTACAAATGTGGGACTGAGCAGAGGCCATCACCTTCACTTGTGATTTCTTGAGTCAACATGGCCCCTCTACCTTGACCTTCAAAGGAAGCACTTCAAAGGAAAAACAAGTCCTCTTCAGCCGGTGGAAACCCAGGGGTGGTTCATGCTTTGAACTCAGAGGGCTGGGGTGTCAATACCAACTGGCTTGCCAGGCTGTGTGGGAGCATCTAGGTTGGCGGATCTCTCAGTGGCTCCATGATATGTTGCTGGTGCCATGTCCTTCTTCCAAATTATCTTTAAGTGAAAGGCTCCTGGACAGCATTGGAGAGGAAAGTTTCCCACATATGGGCTCAAGCAATTAAAGCAGTGCTTTTTATAGAGACTGACCATGTTCCGTCAGGACCAAGACAGACTGGTCCCTGACATTTAAAACTATTCTGAATTTGAGAATACACAAAGCTCTATGTTTCTAACCTTAGGAGAGCAGCATCCAACCACCCTCCCTCATGCCCCTGACTTCCCTGGATCCACAGAAAAACTCATGTTTCATATCTATTTCCTGGAGGTCATTGGATTCCTCCATTCTATCTGTGTGCTGAATTAGGTGTGAGGATGTCCTTTTAAAAGATGGGTAGGACCGGGCGGTGGTGGCGCACGCCTTTAATCCCAGCACTCGGGAGGCAGAGGCAGGTGGATCTTTGCGAGTTCGAGGCCAGCCTGGTCTACAAAGTGAGTCCAGGACAGCCAGAGATACACAGAGAAACGCTGTCTCGAAAAAAACCAAAAAAAAAAAAAAAAAAAAAAAAGATGGGTAGGAACCAGACTGGGAACAGGGTAGCCAAGCTTGTTTTTCTGCACTGACAGTTTTCCTGAGATGTAGGGGCTTCTCATTGTTAACACTGAGACGTTCCCAAGATGGCAGGAACCTTGCCAGAGAAGCCTGCTGGCAAAGCAGTATTGACTGCCTGGCCCTGGGTTGGACTTCCCCCACATTCTGCAGCCTTTCCTGTAGTTTTGCTCAGCAGTAGGAATGGGAAGAGAAGTGATGGCTGGCATTGGCTTCTGTTCTCCAGGCCTTCCTCTCTGCTGGGTACTAGAAGGAGTGAATTCTAAGACAACAGAGATGATGGATGGAAGCAGTTGGGGTTGCTAGTCACCATTCATGAATACAGAGTAGGAAAAAACCATCTTGACTTGCATCAGGCTGTGGTGTGAATGGGAAGTATCTGGGCTGAGTTCTGAGATTTTAGGGCCTAATTTGTTAGGGCAGCAGAATGTGACATGAAACAGAAGCACAATATGGAGGAGGCTTCACCGGAGAAGTAACATTTATTTTGGGGGGGCAGGGCTTTTGTCTGCATGTGTGTGTGCACCACATGTGTGCCTAGTGCTCATGGAGGCCAGAAGAAGGCATCAGATCCCCTAAAACTGGAGTAACAGACAGTTGTGATTCTCCATGCAAGTGCTAGAAACTGAATCTGGGTCCTCTGGAAGAGCAGCAGCCAGCGCTTTTAACCACTGAGCCAGTCTCAAGGAAAAAGCATTTAGAGTGAGGGTACTGAATAACAGCTCTCTATGGAGATTTGAAGTGTTAAGGAGGAGCAGCCCAGTGTGAAGCAGAGCCAGGTAGGCAAGAAAGAGCAGAGTATATTAACTTAAATACAACAGGGACTCAGGTGTTGGGAAACATGGCTAACTAACGAAGTTAGTCTCACTGGGCTCAGGGGAGGGAGCCCTGACCTCTTCCTGAGCCTTTGTTGAGCACAGCAGGCAGCACTTTGACATCTGATGGGAGCAATGGGAAGGAAAAGACACAGGAGCAGAACAGGGTTAGGGCCAACTTTACGATAATGATATTAGCCAGGGATCAAAACTAGAGTGATGAGGACCTGAACAAAGCACCGGGAAAAGTAGGGAAGTGATATTTACAGAGCAGAATTTACCAGACTTGAGTTGTCCCAACTAGAAGCTCTTGCTGATGGAGAAAGAAGGAGAACTAATGTGGCTTATCACCTTCACATCACAGAAGAATACAAGAATACGATGTTCAGAAACAGGGGCCGTGGGAGAGAAGCAAGGGCAGCAAAGAAATGACAGGTGATGAAGGTCAGGTAAGGAAATGAAGAGGGCAAGGGATTCTGAGAAAGGAAAGCCAAGGGGGAAGGAGGCAGGAGAGCCCCTGCTCCAGACATCAAAAGTTGGACAGGAACACCACAGACTCCAGAGAGGTAAACCTGGTAGACTACGACAAGAAAGGACATGGTGTTGTACATTCAGTGTGCATCTGGATGGAAGTTACACAAGGATGCTGCTAGAGAAGACAGGAGTTTCCGGTATGGGTGATCAGAGTGTAACTAACAGCAGGAATTCAAAGATTCACATTCAAGATGGAAGCCACTAGTATGGACTGATCTTTTGAACTGACAACTATCTGCCAGGCCCAACAAGTAAGATGTGCTACTCTCTTGAGAGCTTATGGTCCGTGGGAGGAGGAAATAGAAACTTATGCAGTGAGATTAGCAGGGACTGGGATGCACAGGTGCTCTGAGAGCATCAGGAAAGGATTTCCAGAAGAAATGCCAGACTTGGTCTGCTAGGTTGTTGGCTGGAACATGCTACTTCAGGAAATGGAGTCCTTAGATTCAGAGGCTGCGAAGAAAAGAGAAAGGAAAGCCTGATGCTTTCAGGGCAGTGGAAATGGTTTGGTCGGCCTGGAGCTTAGAGGCAGGAAACAGGGAGGTATGGATCCAGGTCAGATCAAGATGGGCCTTGCCCAAATCACTCCATCGTTGTGCCATTTGTGAAGAAAGGGAGAATGGCTGACAATTGGAGAAACGCCTGTCTGGGATGTGTCATCCATGACCCTGAGCAAGAGGAGGTAGCAGAAAGAGGAAAGGAATTGGATGTATCCAGGCAGTTGGTCAGAAGAGCAGGGGCTAGCCCCATCCTATCCATAGCAATGGAGAGAATGAAGCAACAGCAGGCAAGGTCCTAAGAGAGTATTGGGGTAAAACGATGGCAGTCAGGTCTGCCTGGCTCCCTCTAGATCACTCCAGAAGTCCAAGAGGGTGCCCAGAGAAACAGCTTTTCAAATTGAATGACATCACCAGTCCTCACCTTGGGATCTCGAACATTCTCTTAAGAAACTCAAGGGGATTGGCCGGGCAGTGGTGGCGCACGCCTTTAATCCCAGCACTTGGGAGGCAGAGGCAGGCGGATCTTTGTGAGTTCGAGGCCAGCCTGGTCTACAAAGTGAGTCCAGGACAGCCAAGGATACACAGAGAAACCCTGTCTCGAAAAAAACCAAAAAAAAAAAAGAAACTCAAGGGCTGGGAATGTAGCTCAATAAATGAGAGTGTTTGCCAGACATGCAAGAAGCCCTAGGTTCCATTCCCAGCACCCTCATAAACTGGGCCATGGTGATGCACACTTGGAATCTGAGGGCTTGAAAGAAGGAGACTAGAGGATCAGAAGTTCAAGGTCAGCTCAGCTATACAAGTAAGGTCAAGGCTAGCCTGGACAGCTGTATGAGACCTTGTCTCCAACAAACAAACAAAAACAAAATAAAAGCTCTTCATAGAACCCAGACTGAAAGCCCCTGCTTGTTGCAGCTTGTGTGACAGCACCCAAGGTATCCAGAGAACAAAAGGGAGATTTGTTTTCAGATTCCGGGAACTGAGTCAGGAATGGAGAGCACGCCCATGCTGGGGCTGACCACGCTGTTTTCTCTTGCAATCCTGGTCTCTGTGGTTGCCTGTCCATGCCCTTCCTCTTTGCACTCAGTCTTGGCTCTATCCTGCTGGGCTCCCTCTCCCCCTCCCCTGGGTGGGCTTTTTTCCGGTGCAGGATGGACCCAAAGCTGAGTGACTGACCCTCAGCTTCCTATCTGGAACATGCCTTCAAGAGTGCACTCTCATTTAATTTTGTTTCTCTTTGTTTTAGAAGAGGTTTATTTACAGAAATGTACAATAACACTGGGACCAAATAAGGCTGTGGCACTGGCCTTGTCATAGCTGTTCCCTGTTTCTGAAACACTGTTTTACAGTTACACAGAAGGTTCTTAAGCTCTCTTTTATAAGGTAAAATGTTGCAGCTGGTCTGGAAAGATGGCCCAGTGGCTGCTCTTCCAGAGGACCTAAATTTGATTCCCAGTACCAACACAGCAGCTCTGTAACTCCAGTTCCAAGGGATCTAAAGGCCTCTCCTGGCCTTCATGGGCACCAGGTATGCAGGTGGTAAGCAGACATATATGTACGCAAAATACACATTGCAAAAGAATGTTACAGACATCTTTTTAGGAAACTCTCTCTTCTTCTTTTCCCAATCCCCAAAACTAATTACAACCATTCTCCATTATTCAACAACTGGTCGAAAGTGAGCACTTACACTTCTAACATTTTACAGATTTGTATAAAAATATCCATACATGTTATTACACAAATCTGGGGAAATATAAAAATTATGAAGGGAAAAGGACAATTATTCATTGACAGTTCATGGACAAATATATTGACCATCCATTTCAGACCACAACTAAGACAATGCCCTCAAAGCCACACCATTCCCTCCCTCTTTGTTTATGTGCATCTGCAGGTGTATGTGTGCACTTGTGTGTATGTGTGTGTGTGCTTGTGTGTGTGTAAATCTGTGTACGTGAATGAAGGTACCCTCAGAGGCCAGAAAGAAGATGCTCCTCTGAAATGCCCAGCTTTTCAAATTGAATGACATAACCAGTCATCACCTTGGGATCTCCAACATTCTCTTAAGAAACTCAAGGGCTGGGAATGTAGCTCAGTAAATGAGAGTGTTTGTGTGGAGTTGCTCAACATGGGTGCTGGGAACTGACCTCAGGACTTCTGCAAGATGAGTATGTGCTCTTCATCACTAGCCTTTCTCTCCAATCCTGGATCCTTCCTTTCTTTCTTTCATTCTTTTCTTTTTAGCTTAAATATATACTATGAGCACCTTAACTAGTAAAGTCAGTAGTTATTGTTAGTCATGCTGACTACATGCTACATGTACTAGATCATGTAATTCTAGTAGACTAGAATGAAGTCTCCCTAAGATGGAAATTTATTATTCCTATTATTGTGTCCTAGATGGCACTGTGGTTTGAAGTGTCTCTTAAAGGCTCATGTGGTAAAGACTTGGTAACTAATGCTTGTTAGTAGTGCTTTGGGGAGGTGGAGGTGAAACCTTAAGGAAGTGAGGCTCAATTGAAGGGTGTTGGGTCACTGGAGTATACCCTTGAAATAATTCTCTCTCTCTCTCTCTCTCTCTGTGTGTGTGTGTGTGTGTGTGTGTGTGCCTTTCTGTCTGTCTGACCGTGTCGCTCTCTCTATGTCTGTCTCTCTCTCTCCCCTTCCCGCCCTACATGAAGTGAACAGGCCCACTCTACCATGTGCTCCCACTATGACATACTGTGCCACCACAGGCTAAAAAACAACTATGGGTTGAAACTTTGAAAGTATGAACCCAAATTAACTTTTTCCTTTATTAAATTTGTTACCTCAGGTATTATGTCATAGTGACCGAAAGCTGACTAACATAAATAAAGATACTCAGGCTAAGTCGGGACTTATAAGATCTTCCTTACTGAATTTAATCTTCATGTCTTCGGCAGCCACTCCCATCTCGTTTTCTTTTTCTTAGTTGTAAAAATCGTATTTTCTCATTAACTATAAGAACTTTTACATATGAAATATATCTATATAATAGCATATTGTCTATCAAATTAAAAAAACATTTTCACTCTTATGATCCTTTGTATATCTATATATCAAAAAGAATAAAAGTCCTTAGAAATAAATTGAGCCAAGGAGGTTAAAAAAATATGCACACAAAAACTGTAAAGTATAGATGAAAGAAATTAAAGAAGAAAAAATTTCAATGGAGCCACAGTCAATGTTCATGGATTAGAAGAGTAAATATTGTTAGAATGTTACTACTACTTAAAGCAAACTACAGAGTCGATAAAATTCCTATCAGTTTTCACAGAAATTATTAGAGAATTCTAAAATTCACATGGAACAATTAAGTCTCTGAATAACCAAAGCAATTTGGAAGAAGAACACCATTAGAGGCACCAAGCTCTCCAATTTTAAATTTATTATAAACTGTGATAATCAAAACAGCAAGAAACTTGTGAGCATCAGAGGTACACAGATCACAGAACACAACTGACAGTCTAGAAAAAAAATCTCACACACACACACAGTTTACTAGTCCCTCATGAGATGCCAAGAATATATAAAATATACATACAAAAACATAGTCTCCTTGGGATGTGGTATTGAGGAAAGTTGAAATCTAAACACAAAAGCAATTGAATCTTCATCTTGCACCATGTACAAAGATTAAGTTGAAATGGATTATACTTAGGCATAAAGCCTGAAGCCTTCAAACTCTCAGAAGAGAATAAAGAAGTGAAGTTCCTTGATGCTGGTGGACGGCTGGCTCGGTCAGCAGACGAACTGCCCAGACATGAGGACCTGTGTTCAATCCTAGAGCCTTAGATTTGTAGCACATGCTTGTAACAATCCTAGAATTGTATCTTCAGAGCTCAGAGGCAGAGACAGGGAGAGTCCTGGGGCTCAGTGGCCAGCCAGCCTGGCATCCTCATCTATGAGCTCCAGGCCAATGAAAGAAACATGCCTGAACACAAGAGGTAGATGGTATCTACAGACCAATACATGAGGTTGACCTCTGGCCTGCACACACACACACACACACACACACACACACACACACAGAGAGAGAGAGAGAGAGAGAGAGACACATATGCACTCACACACATGACTCCCTGATATTCAACATGGTAATCATATGTGTAATTAGTTTGGATGTCAAAAGTACTAACAACAAGAACAAAAATTAACAAGTGGCACTACATCAAACTAAAAAGTGTTCCTGTGGCTAAGGAAGGAAGTGACAAGGCAGTGTGGCAAGATGGCACATCCTGGTCATGCCAGCATTTGGAAGCTAGAGGCAGAAGGATCATGACTTTGAGGATAGCTGAGCTAATACAGCAAGACCCTACTGAAAGAGAGGGAGGGAGGAAAGATGGCTGTCTTGGTTTCATTCTATTTATAAGATATATATGTGATAAAACACTCAGACTGAAAGAAATTTACAGAGGAAAGGGTTTATTTCCTGAACACTTCCAGATCACAATCCATTACTGAAGGAGGTCAGAACAGGAACTTAAGGCAGGAACCATGAAGGAGCACTGCTCGCTGGCTTGCTCACTGGCTAGTGTTTACCTGGCTTTCTTATGTAGCCCCAAACCATCTTCACAAGGAATGGTGCCAACCACAGTGGGCTGGACCACCCACATCAGTCTCTCTCAGATGTCCTCACACAGATGTACCCACAAGTCCATCTGGACTGGGCTTCTTCTCCTCGTAGATGACTCTAGACTTTCTTTCTCAAGTTGACAATTAAAGATAACCAAGACAACAGCCTACACAAAATATAAGCTATATATCTGATAGGAATTAATATCCAAAACAGGTAATAATCTCATATGACTTACTAGCATAAGTAAGTAAGTCACAATTTTAAATGGGACAAAAGGCTTGGAATGGATATTTTTCTAAGAGTTATACAAAGTACATGCAAAGGTTCACACCATCATTGATCATCAGGAAAATGCAAAACAAAGTCACAAAACAAAGCCATCACTTCATACCAGTTAGAAAGAGACAAAAGGAAGGTGTAGGGAAGAGTGTCAGAAAAAAATTAGCCTTTGTACGATGCTAGTGAGATTGTAAATCATCATTATGAGAAATTAGAACTCCCATAGACCTGGCAACGCTACTTCTGTAAATAGATGGATAGAAAGATCATACTAACTTCATATATGTATATATGAATTTCGTATATGTGAATTTCACGTATATGAAATATATATAATTTTATATAGCTGTATAGACATATAGATAGATAAAAATTTTATGTAATTTTATATATATATATATTTTATATAGATCTATATATGAAATTAAGTCAGTATTTTAAAGAATTTTTTTGTTGTTTGTTTATATTATCTAAGATATGGAAACAACTTAAATATCTGTCAATAGATAAAAGAAAATTAGATAGGTGATAGAACATTATTTAGCTACAAAAGAAGGAAATTTTGTCATTTTGACAATACAGACAAAAACCCAAAGGACATTATATGAGGTTAAATAAACCACATACAAAAGGACAAATAAATAATCTCATTTATATTTAGAATCTAGGGCTAGACAGATGATTCAGCAGTTCGATGCCGCTTTCCAGGGGGCTCAGTTTAATTGCCAGCCTCCACATCAGGTGACTGGTAACCACTTCTAAGGGGATCTGACGACCTCTTCTGAACTCTACACCTGCACTCATATGCTCACACGTGGGTGCGCACACACAGCCACATACATACATACAAATAAATAGCTATGATTTAGTAGATATGTTAAGTCCTTGATTGGGGTGGTCATTACACATTGTAGGTATGCATCTGCCACACCGTACACCTTGAACACTTTTCATTTTTATTGGTCAGTTATGATTCAAAAAAGCTGGGAATGCAAAAACATGAAATTTATAATAGGACTCTAAGATGGGATAGAGAAGTTTAAGACTAAACTGAAGTTCAAAACATTTGTTCAAATGAAGCTGCATTTTCTTATTAAAGATTTGTGTATAAAATATTCTAAACCGCATCACTTATTAAGGTTTAGAAAAGTGGAAGTAACCCAAAATGTGTAACAAAAAGAGATTGGTTAAATATACAAAGAAAATCACGTGATCAATATTATATGGGCCTTAAAGTTGGGATTTAGAAGAATATAGACAAGCAAGGAAACAAAGTCTGATATTGTGAAAAAATCAGATTATGAAATGGTGATATTGCCAAATGATACAGAACACTAGTTTTCTGTGTTTGGGATATTAATGAGAAAAAATGAGACATATGTTATTTTAACAATCAGAAAAAAATACCATACATAAGGAGTTTCCAAGCAAGTGAGTAAATTTGGTTCTTCATGGGATTTTTTTTAAGATTTTTATTTTTATTTGTGTGTATGTGTATATATCTATGAGTGTATGCCACATGTGTACAGTATCCATAGAGACCAGGAAAGGGCATTAGATTCCCCTGAGTGGAGTCAGGTGTTTGTGAGCACCCAATGTGGGTGCTGAGAGCTGAACGTGGGACTCAGGAAATGCAGAAAGTGCTCTTTATGGAAGGAGCCAACTCTCCAGCCCCAGTCATGGACTTACTTCTTAGTGTTAGCAGGTCCTGGGTCACTGGAAGATATAAGCAGCTTGCTTCATAGTTCTCAGCCTTGCTTTTCCAGATTAATTTAAATTTAGCACTCTCCCCAAATTATGCATATTGAAAAAAGTAGAGTGAGAGAAAAGAATGGTTGGGAGTGCTGAGCTACTGGTATGGGGTATTTGAAATAAAGATTGACACTAAAGCCCCAGCCAAGCCGCAGTTCTCTTGACCCCTGTCCCTAACCCATTTCTGAAGCCATTCCCAGGACCATCTGCCCAATGTAATAAATCAGCACCTACTAATATCTACTAGAATCAAGACTATTCCCTAAGCCAGTGTTTATGAGCCAGTGCACTCCAGGGCCTAGGGAGGAAACAGCAACATTATTGCCAAGGAAGTTATTCATCCACAAACCAACTGTGAACATTGACTAAATGGACAATTCTTGTTTTTGCACTGATCTGTTCTAATGTCCATATGAAAACTGATATTAAAACAGCAGAAAAATATAAACACAAATGCAATGTTCAATGTAAATGTACTTCCATCAGCTTTTCACTAAGCATTGTTCAACTACGGGACTCTCAGAGTGAACATGAAGAGTTATCTGGGTCTCTTCGTGCTAACCAGACCATCTTGGGAGTCATTGCCTTTCAACTCAAAGCTCCTCAGAAAGTTTTATCCAGTTCCTCTAGTTAACAATGATTGCCAACTTTCTCTAGGAGTCACTGAGGGTCACTTTTCTAACTGGCTCTTATTATCTCAGTTGGAATCATCTCCTCCTCTCAAATAGCCTAGAGCTCCCCTGAGAGGCTGAGACTGTATTCATCTTCTTCGTTTCTTCCAACTGTAATAGTTAGACCTCGGCAAACAGCAATGGGATGCCATTTCTGCGGGCAGCTTTTAGCCGTATCATCTCAGAACCAACTCCACATTCCCAGCAGAAAGTTTCTATTCAGAGCTTTTAGGACTTTTTCCTAAGGCAACTTTGAAACTCTGAAACTGGTGCCTTTATAGTTAATTTTGATAATAAGTTAACTTATAGGCAACTTTTGATTCCGTCTGTTGTGTTGGGCAAAATCACCTTGCTTTGCTCTGCCTCAGAGCTGTTCTCTCTTGTAGTCCTTGGCCAGATTGTAGAACAATACCCATACTGCATTTTGCTTTGTGTCTGTAGTTTCATTATTTCCCCCCAAACTGCTCCCTCTTGCCATTTGCTCTCTGGAAATTATTTTTCTCATTGTTCATAAATCCCGAGTTTGTTTACTCTAGAGTGTTCTGCTGCGAGGGACAGTGTCTGCCTGAGTTGAGTTTTTTTGGTTTTTTCTTTCTTTCTTTTTTTTCTGGGGAGTGATAAATGATGCTGGGCTCCCCGTGGGTGAGAGGGCACCAACTTCAAATAGCTACAACATCCGATAACAAAGTTTTTCTCCGTCATTTGCAATCCAAACACTAGAAACACAGCCCTCCGGACCCCTCATCCTTCATGTTCAATTGTAAACCCTGATTAAATAGCTTGCAGGTGTCCGGATTAAAGTACGTACACTGGGAGCCTAAACAGAGGGCCAGCTGGGCTCCTCGTTTGCCAGCCCTACTTTCTTCTTTGTTTTGAAACTGTTGACAGTACAACTAAAAATATTCCTTAGGGCCCAGGCTGAGTTAAATAACAAGCAGGATGAGTAAGAGAACAGCTGGAGATGTTTTTCTGTGTTTAACATACCTGCCTTGTTGATTTATAGGAAGACCCCCATACAACGTACATTTTGTAATCCAAAACATTTAACCTCTGCAGCCAAGTCTCCAATAGAGACATCAGCAACAGAAAAGGTCTCGATGGGCCTTGTGTTCCAAACGTTTTTCTCCCTCTAAGGAGAAGCAATATGATGGGATGCCTTGGTTTTATTATTTGGAAGGCCATGGTGGTACTGTCTTAGCCTCATCTTGTACTCAAAATTAATCAGTAGGCCAGGGAAGCCATAGAAAGCAGGAAGGCCTGCCCAGAGCAAGGCATCTTGGGATTCATTATAGAGGAAGCCAGCTCTGCAGTAATCATCTATTCTGGCTTTGGGGAAGAATGTAGGGGAGAGCTTTAGTGGACCTGGTGAGCCTCAGAGTGGGACTTTGGACCGCTTCTGGGTTCCTGTGTCTATGCTACAGCTCTGGCAGAAATTGTTTCGAAACTGTGTGGAATCTTTACTATTCTGGTGTATTTTGTTGGTTTGTTTGTTTGTTTGTTTGTTTTGAGGGGTGTGTGTGTGTGTGTGTGTATGTGTGTGTGTGTGTGTGTGTGTTGTATGTGCTTGTGCCAAATTAGACTAAGGTATAGAGGACTAAAACAGCAGCAGGATTTATGAAGTTTGAATGGTAAAATCAAAATCTCCTAGGCCACTGCTGTTGACTTCAGGTTAAAACCCTATTGCATTAATGGTAGTTTTATAAGCATGCAAGTTTATAATAGTGCCTGGGGTGAGTCCAGGGGTCATGGCCTCTCAACCTTACACTAGCTTCAGCCCAGTCCTTTCATCAGGACCAATAAGTGCATTTCTGCTCCCCCTTGCTAGGGATTAGTCTGGCAGTGGGCACAGGACATAATCCTGGCCCATAAACTGTCTGAGGCAGACCTCCAGATGCTCCAGAAGAAATGACATTGTTTTTCTTCCTCTCAACATTGTTGTGTCCATATGAGAGAGGGTGAGATTGCAAACTTGAATTTAGCAATAAGCAAGAAAGTTGATTTGATTTATCTCTTCAAATGTAGAATAACTCAATGAACCTATTTGCATTTGAGTAGATTGGCTCCCTAGAGACATCACTGATATCGTGGTCCTTGTGAGAGAGGCCTGCATAGCCCAGGCAAAGCTTGGAACCAAAACTGACTAGAGCAATTAGGAAGGTAAATTTAATTAGGAACGTTAAAGGTTGGCAAGGTCCCTTTTGGAGTCAAGTGAGCCTGGAGTCACCCTATCAATTGTGGAGAGTCTATTCCCCACTCACGGACAGCCTCTGAGACACCTAGTTGCTTGACATGCACCTCAGCAGTGTTGTAAGGTGCTAAAGAAATGAGATGTCCGGGTAACTGTGGTGCTTGGTGGGGTGTGGCACTTCATCAGGACTGCACGTGCCTGACTGTTCATTAATGAGTGGAGTCTTAGTGTTCTGATACACCCGAGGAAATGCACACTAAGAAAACCTAGAAGTGGCTTAAAGGGCCCTCAAATTCCCAGCAGGCACTTGTGCAAGCCTACCAAGGAAGCAAACTGAGCCACAAGGCAACTGCTGTGCTGAAGTCCGCTCTTCGTTAAGTCTTTTCACATGACCCTTTGCTACTGAACTACATCTTGGGAAGTATCTAAGGGATGAAAAACACAAAGGCCAATAGTTTATAACCAGCGCTGGCTCACACGCTCTAAAGTGATTCCATGAGGTACACAGCATCATTATTCCTACTTCAAGACGTGGAATTTGCGTGTCACATAGAGGAAAAGGCGCTTTTGGGACCCATGCTGTTATACTTTGAGATACCCCCCAGCCACCGCTGTGTGTGCCATGCAACATGGGCTCATGTTTTGAGCGACTCTCCCAGCTGCAGTGACTCTTTGAAGAATATGGAGCCTTTAGCAGGTGGGCTCTGGCTGGTGGGAGTAGGCCACCCCAGAGCCTGCTTCTGGTGTCCCTGTCTGCTTCTGGTGTCCCTGCCTGCTTCTGGTGTCCCTGCCTGCTTCTGGTGTCCCTGTCTGCTTCTGGGCTCCACACTGTAAGCAGCTGATGCCTCATGCTCCTGCTACCAGTGAGACCTGCTCCAGCATCCCCCCTCCCACTACCACTATGATGGATTGAAATCCCCTGAAACCAGGAGCTGAAATAAACCTCCCTCGCATTGAGTTTCTTCTGTCATGTATTCAGTCACAGCAATGTGAAGGCAGTGTGGGCTCAGGCTTAATGATGGTGAAACCAAAGTGACCTTGGCCACCTCTCCTAATCCCAAGATGCAAAAAGAACATTCGGAGCACCCATGTCAAGTCACTTCAAATAAAGCTGGAGCGTGGTTCCAGTCTCCTGGCCCAGATTTGAACCTTCCCCAAGTATTTCACTCAAAACAAGCTGACTCTAGCTCTGAGAAGTTTATTCTTCTGAGAAGACGCAGAATAGATGATTACTGCGTCCAATGGTGGAAAAAAAATTTGCTTGGGCACATTATTCAATTTTATGGTAGTAGCATAGTAGAAAGACCAAGATTTGGGAACTCTTGAGTGCTTTAAGACCCTGTGCTGACCACAGTCATCTCCTCTTCCATGGTCTCTGCTGTTTCAGACACCCACAGTCATGGGCAGCCAAAAATATTCAATAGAAAGTTCAAGAAATAAAACAATCCAATGTGTTTTAAAACACATGCCTTATCTCACATCATTCATTCTGCTCTGTTTCATCCAGACCATGAGTCAGCCCATCTCTGTATAGACTACCCATCTGTATTTAATGTCTGTTTTCTCTTGCTGTTGATGCGTTATCACTGGCTGGGTAAATTATAAAGGAAAGTGGTTCACAGTGATAGAGGAGCAACATGAACAGGCCACATCTGGGAATTGCTTAATTTCTAATAGAGTCCCAAGACAGCACAGGGCACCACATGGGAAGAAACAGAAGAAAGGAAGAGGGATAGGGAGAGGGAAGTGTGGAGGGAGAAAGGAAGGAAGAGAGAAAGACCCACAGACAGACTGACTGACTGACTGACAGAGTGAACACCTGCAGGTGGGTGCATATGTCTATGCTTGTGACGGGGAGGGCTGTCATCTAGTCCCTCCCTCTTGTCGTAACTTAGAATATAAGTCAAGGGAAATACACTGGATGTTTCCCATACAATCCATGATCGGCTCATGAGTGCAATTTGCAACACCTTCATGATACACGATAAAATTCTCTGAATGAAGATAGAATATTCTGGATAAAACCCAAAACAGAAAGAAGTTTTCCTCAGGTTATTTTATTATGATTTCTTCCTTAAAACAAAACAAAACTGAGGGGCTGGAGAGATAGTTCAGCAGTCAAGAGCATTTGTTGCTCTTGTAGAGGACTCAGGTTGAGTTCCCAATATCCACTTGGCAGCTCACAACTGTAACTCTAGTTCCAAGGCCCTCTTTGGCCTCCACCCATACCTGGCGTGTAGGACATCCACATACAGGAAGGGAAAACACTCCTATACATAAAATAAATAAATCTAAAAAAGTTGGGAAAACAAGGGCAAGAAAATAAATAAGCCCAGAGAATCACTATCTGCACTACACTAAAATGCAGTGGCACCCTTTCCCTGCCTGCCTGATTCATTCACGAAAGCAGTACTGTCTCAAGGGCACAGCTGGACTCTTAGTGACGTCTATTGTCATGTCCACATTCATTTTCTCTTACCCTTATCTACACTGTCAGCTATGACCTTGTTGCTATTGCTGTTGTCACAGGTGCGTAGAAGATGGCTAGACAGACAGTCAAATGGCTAGACAGACAGACAGACGGATGGATGCATGGATGGATGGATGGATGGATGGATGGATGGATGGATAGATGGATGGACGAGAAGGAGCTGGAAAAAAAGAGGTAGAGAAAAAGAGAAGGGAAGGAGAGAAGAGATAAACAGATCGAAACACTGATCATGGTGAACTGACTTAACAACTCCGTGGTCAATGCTGTTACCTGCACTTTACAAATGAGAAAAGTCGCACATGCTAATCTTCATGAGATAGAGCAAGAAAATGAGTTTAGTTAGCCTCCTTTCATACACTCCTTCCTCCCTTCCTTTACTCATTAAACATTCATTCATTCAGCCCCAGCAGAGCACAGGTAAGTTACTAAGTACTGGGACACAGTGTCAAATTACAACAGCGGTCTTAGTTCAGCCTTAATTGAGACCTCACCATTGTCCCACTCCTCCACTGCCACAGACCCCTTCAGTGGGGATGGCCATGACCCCCATAGCACAGCCTTTGCCTACACCCTCTAGATCTGAGGCCCTGGGCAACAGTGGAGCTGTCCAGGGCAACCCTCTTAGGCCAATCCCTCTGCTCCACCCATTGTAAATATACCAGGATGTCTGAAGAGCCTGTGCATAGCGCCAGTTATGAAGCCTCCTGCCTTGCTCCTGGCCCCAACAAGCCTGGGCTGGCTCAGCAAGGCAGTTCTGCAGAGAGAGAACATAGAGGCTGACCCACTACCCACAGCCATTACTTAACCCAGCCACTGGGGGAGAAGGCCATAACCTACTTTATAGGAAATTGAGGTTCAAAGGGATGATCAATATATACCCAAGGTGATAGTCAATAGGTCCAGGTTGGGACTGAGATTAAATCTGCTCTGGCTTCTAAGTTCAAATGCACAACCCTAAGGAAGTGCTGTTGCTAACTGATTCAAAAAACTGGAAATCACATGAACACAAGGGCTGCGTGAAGATCTTTCTAGATTGCCCCTTGGCCTCCACTATTTCTGAAAAGGTAACTGCAGCTGGAAAGGTAACTTCTAGAACAAATGGTCCAAAGCCCTCATTTTCCAGACTGTAAAATTAGGACTCGGAAGGGAGGCAGTGGCTTAGCCCCAGGCTCAGCGCGCAGGTTTCTTGCCTTGAATCCAGGTGTCCCGCACAGCTAGTCAAAAGGCTGGACTCTCCTGAGCCCAGGAAGTAAAGCACACCCATGGGCAAAACGTCCTTTACCTAGTGGATGGAATATTTACATCTTTGAATCAATCATCTAGAAGAGGCCTGTTTCCTAACACCTCCCGGGTTTTCAGTGTCCCTGAGAGCAGCCTGTGCTCTAGCCAGAGGCCATGAGAGGGCCCATCTTGGTGCCCTGAGCACTCTTGTCTGAACACATTCCCAGAATCATTTTACAGCGGGGGCCAAAGATCAAAAATTTTATGGGCATTTGGGGAACGGAGTCCTCCCCAACCCATTTGCCCTTTCATGTGCACACCCACTGCCCAGAATAGCAAACAGCACAGCGCCCCAGAGCCTGAGCTGCTGCTCCAAAGCTCTCACAGCAGGAAGACAGAGGCTGGAAATATTTCAAAAGCTTGGCCACAGCTGCGTGCAGGAGCCCATTTGAGAGCCTTCTAGCAGAGAATCTTCTACCTCCTTTAAAGTGCCAGCCACCAGTTTTGCTCAGCTCAAAAAAGTGAGAGTGACTTTCAGCCTTCCAGGGTCTAGACCTCCCCAAGCAAGCATTTGCCTCAGATTATTTTCACAACCTGCAAAGAGGCTGTTTTTGTCCCTTTCACTGTGGCCTGGGTGGCATCAGGAGGCCCTGTCATCCCAGTGCACTCAGGGTGCCAATGCTTGATAAGGTGGGGGGCAGCCATGAAGTCATTCTAGGTTAGTGGATGTGTATGAGATTGATAGGACTTCTCATTTAGAAGCAAAAGCTTCTCAGATTATGAATATTATTACTAATACAGTGGTCAAAGAAATAAATGATCTTATGGAGGAAACTTTTTCATGTAATACATGTGTCTGGGTAATTGGAGTAGCATCGGGGTATTCCTGCAAGTCCTAGAAAGTTTTGGGGAAAGAAGTTATATTAACTACAACAAATGTAATTGCAAAGTGGGCTTTTGTTCATGTCTCATTTAGTATATAGCCTGATTATAAGGGGAATCAGTAAAAAAAAAAAATCCAGCTATAATTGCAAATACAGCCCCTATTGATAGGACATAGTGGAAGTGGGCAACTGCATAGTGTCATGAAGAACGATATCAAGTGATGAATTAGATAGAACAATACCAGTTAGGCTTCTAACTGTGAATAAAAAAATGAATCCTATGGTCCATAGTATAGCGGGGAATCATTTGATGTTAGCTCTGTGGAGAGTGGCTAGTCAGCTGAAGACTTTAACTCTGGTTGTGGCTGATGTGAACTAGGCTCGTGTGTCAACATCTAGGCCTGCTGTAAATATGTGTCGGGCTCATACGGTAAATCCTAAGAAGTCAATGGATATTATAGCTCACACTATTCCTATATAACCGAATGCTTCTTTTTTTTTTTTTTTTTTCCTGAATAGCAGATAACTATGTGGGAGATAATTCAAAATCCTGGGAGAATAAGAATATATACTTCTGGGTGTCCAAAAAAATCGGAATAGATGTTGGTAAAGAATAGGATCTGGTCATGGATGTACTGTTCTGGCTTTATCTGGCTGTGGATATACTGTTTATGATGGTGCAGAGGCAGCTCAAGGAGCCAGGGCAGGATTTTTTCCTGCCTGGTCTCCGGATGGGTCTATGAAATTCTAGAATAAAGCCAGAACAGGACATTCTCCAGAGCCAGGCATGAAGGGTCCTAACCTGAGCCTACTCTAGCACCCTCAAGCTGTTCTTTTTTATGAAGTGAAGGATCTGAGAGACACCCAAGGCCCACACTACCTTTTCTAGATTATACACTGGCACCCAAAACCTAAGAACTCCTTCCTGGGGCCTCATCCTTAGTGTTGCCTCCAGAGACCAGGCAACATCAGTGAGACATACATCCTAAAGGGTACCCAAGGGCAGCCCTTTGGGGCAAGGGGAAACTTACAGCTAAGATATAAGAGGACCTTCAAATTAAAAGGTGGAGTTGGGGGCGGGTGGGGAAGAGAAATGAAAAGAATGAGGGTCGTAAGTCTACAGAGGCCTTTCCTGACCAATCTGTTTCCAGACCAGAAGGAAAAGAAGTACAAGTTTGGGAGATAGGGAGATGGCTCAGTGGGTCAGCACTTTTCTCCCAAGCATATGGTCAAGAGTTCAGTTTCCCAGAACCCATTTCAATGCCAGGTAGACTGACAGACCTGTCATTCCAGCCTCTGAAGGCGGAAACAGGGTGTCCCAGAGCAAGCCAGCTGGCAGAACTAGTCATATTGATGAGCTCTGGGTTTCACAGAGAGACTTTTGCTTCATTGAAGAAGATGGAGAAGCTAATGAGGATGATTTCCATCATCCATCAACCCTGGGTTTCCACACGCGCGCACACACATTCTTAAAGGGGAGCACAAGGAGAAGTGCAAGCTATGGAGACATACTCAGCAAGGAGAAGAAAAGGTGTTTTGTGGAACAGTTTTTAGGCTTTCAGACATTGAGCTGTATTGTGGGGTGGGAGGATCTCTTCCACTGTCTCACACTCCAGGAGTGGGTCTGAATCAGGACTCACCTCAAAAGGAACAAGGAAGAGCAAGGCCACTCACTCAACTGTGTATCACTTAGCTTCTTCCGTAAGCTAATCACAGTGCTGGTGACTGGGTGGACCGTGGTGGGAGGCAGCAGCTGAGAAAGGGGGAGAAAGAGCCCATAGGTGATACAGCCTCCTGAGCCATGTGGGTAAAACAGCCTGCTGAGCAGACTCAGAAGGAAACTGAAGGTGGGAGGACTGACTTTTGATGCAACTAACTCAACTAATAACTCTTACAGCCTAGGTCTGGCAAATAGATGATTCAAAAAAATGAATTTGTTTATCATTGCCTGGTACTAAGCCTTGAGAGAAGTACAGGCCCTACCTGAAGGGTTAATGACCTATATCCACTCCCACAGAGAGACTGGTGCCCTTTGGTTGTTCTGATTAAAGAACAATTCTGCTTTTGGAGATGCCTGATGGTTCTGCTTTCTTTTATTTCCACATCTCCTCCATCAACCCCAATCTAACACTGTCACTAAGACATTTATTCAAAAAGACACACGGCTGGGCCAGGAGTGGAGGTAGAGGGACAGGCGTAAAGCTAGAGAGATGGCTCAGCAGTTAAGAGCACTTGCTGCTCTTGCAGAGGACCTGGGTTCAGTTCCCAGAACCACATGGTGTCTTCAACCCTCTGTATCTCCAGTTCTAAGGGATCTGACACGTTTTCTGACTTCCATAGACTCTTGAATGGGCTCCTGAACACACATGGTGCACATACACACACTCAGGCACACACACATACACCTAAAATAAACAAATATTCGAAGAGGTACATGAACATGGACGGTACCCACTCGAGGTCAAGACAGAGGAATAAATAACATGTTGTGCAAGATGGAATTGTGGGATGCAGAGAGAGAGGATTGATTCCTGCTGGATGGCCAGGAATGGCTTCACAGTCAAGATACTATTCCAACTGAGTTTTTCACAACAAAGCAGAGGGGGGAGGGGAGGGGAGAAGAGAGGGAAGGGAAGAGGGGAGGGGAGAAGAGAGGGAAGGGAAGAGGGGAGAAGAGAGAGAAGAGAAGAGGGGAGAAGAGAGGGGAGGGAAAGGGAAGCATGGGGAGACATTCTTGATAGAGGATGGGGCATGTACAGGCAGTGAAGCAGGCTGCTAAGGAAAGGCAAGTTATCCCATACAGTCTCCACTTGGATACCTAAGGATGTCAGGAGCAAGCTACAAGGTCAGAATGGTACCAGATGTTGTCAGACCATATCTACCCAGCTAAGGATGCTGACAGTTCTGGAGAAGTTGGGAAACATTCTAAGTAATGACACTGGCAGCCTCTTGGGAGACAGTAAGAGAAACTGAAAACAAGGAAGCTAATAGAAGGCTATTTGTATAACTTAAGCAAGAGGAGCTAAGGAACAACAAAATAAAAGAGGTTTGGAGTGTAAGATCTGTAGTCTGTGACTTGGTGATTTTGTGCTTTACTCTATGTGCAGAAGCTCCTTCCTCCTGGACACCTTGTAACATCAAAGGTCTTTGTTTACAAGCCACATCATGGATCTTGACTGAGCTAAACCATGCTGGCATTTACCAGATCACCCTGCAGCAGCTCAGAAATCAGAGAGGCTTGGGTAGCATTGAATTCTGGCCACCCCAAGGTTCCAAGCAGTAGCTGCTTCTGGGTATTCTCCAAAGACCAGGGGAGAATCTGCTCCTATGATGCTCCAGGATTTTTTGCCACTCTATTTTTGATTCAGACTTCATGAGTGGTGTAGATCTGCTATTGTTCAATAGCTGCATGACACTGTTGAATCTGGAAGCAGAGCATTCGCAAGGCTATGGTCCCATGCACACCTGTAAGACTGGCTCACTAAGCATTCCCAGATACTAAGGAGCATCCAGCGTCTAGAGTTTGCACTTGGTCCAGCTTCTGACTAGAGTGCTCTCCAAGCAAAATGTCTGGTGTCCGACCTCCCTTTCACCTATGTGCACATCCCACTGACATCTCTGCCTTCCTGGGATGTCCAGGAAAGTGATAGAATTAGGAGCACAACCCCAGATGTCCAGGGAAGCGGAGCTTGTCAGCCTACCCTCAGCTCCTCCTCCACTCATCTGATATCCTCAAACCAATTTTTCAACTGTCCAGAAATACTCTCTATGGAACTTTCTTAAAGCTGATTATCATTTCCTGTTAGAGGGGATGTTTAGAGTTTTGGGGAGGATGGGGAGTGGTTTGGGTTTTTTTTTTTTTAATACTGTTTCTATTTAAAATGTGAGTTCATGTCTTCTGGAAGTTATCTTTCATCGTCTTTTCACTCCCTGGCTTCTGGCACCATGTTTCCGGCCTTCCTGTCATAGGTCCTGCAAATATTAGGTTCCTGGAGAGTTGCTGGGGTGGTGTGGGGAGGAGGGCCTGGGATCAGTTAACTTCTAGTGGGTTTCAGGAGTCCTTTCTCATCCAGGGCATTCTGTATGACATGGTGTGCAGCACCCAACTAAATTTAAGGCCAGTATCAAACTGGAATCTGTTCCTGGGTTTCAGGATGTGAGTTCCAAGGGATGCATGGAAGCTACTGACTTTCAAGGGTGAGCCAGGCATTAGATTTGAGTACATTTATGATGCGGGGGGGAGAGGGGGAAAAAAGAAAAGGAAGGGAGGAAGGATCTGGGAAAAGGAATGGGGAAAGGAGGTTAAGGGAAGGAAAGGAAAAGGAAGTGAAGGATAAAAGTGAAAGGAGGAGAAGGAAGGGAAGGAAGGGAAGGAGAGAGAGAGGTAGGGAGGGAGGGTGAGGGAAAAGAGGAAAGGAAAAGCATTTATTCCCCATTTAGTACTAAATGCCATTCTTCTAACCAAACTGGCCCCACTGTTTACAGCTCAGAATCAATATTAACTCATCATAAAATGGAAAGTTTATAGTCCCTAAAAGAAACATTGAAAAAACGTGTACATCTTATTACTCCTCAAATATGTTGGCTAGATTTTTTTCCGTATGGGTAATGGAAACAGCTTGTAGAGGTAAGTTGAGGCCTCCATGCACTGAACAGCTCTAAGGAGCCTTTCCTGGCTTCCTCTGCAAGGTTTGGGAGACTGGAGGCTAGATGGAGAGTTCTTCACAAACTCCCATAGCCCCTGGAGTCAAATTCCCATTCTGGACCAAGGTCTGCAAGGCCCCCCTGCCCATGCCCCTTATAACCAACCTACTTGGCCTGCTAACCTCCCTCCATTCTCCAAGCTCTGGCCATTGGTGGCCTAGTGCAGTGGCTATGTTGTAACCTATGGTTCTCCCTTTACTGTGGTTTCTTCCTCTTTAGTCAAAGCTGAGATTTCACAGCCCATTTATGATAGAAGAAAGAAATGAAAAAAAGAGGGAAGAGAGAAGGTGATGAAAGGGAAGAGTGGTAGTGAGAAGTTTAAAAGAAAGGAAAAGGGAGGGGAGGCAAGGGGGGGAAGGAGGAGGGGAGAAGAGAGGGAAGGGAAGGGGGAGGGGAGGGGAGAAGAGAGGGAAGGGAAGAGGGGAGAAGAGAGGGAAGAGAAGAGGGGAGAAGAGAGGGGAGGGAAAGGGGGCAAGAGAGGGAAGGGAGAGGGGAAGGGGAGGGGAAAACATCCCTTTAATTGGCATTAAGTTACTTCTTTTCTAGTCAAACTAGTATTGCTGTCCCAGTTCTTTTCTATGTCACCCTGCATTTCCTCTAGATTTCTCCCTTCTTGAAAACACCAAGTTTGTTCTCTCGTTTTTTTGTGTTTTACCCTGCATCCTAAGAAGAATGGGAGCACCACGACAGAGTGACCTGCCCTGCTTCCTGCCACAACCAGTGCATCGCATAAAGTCAGGCCCTTATTTTTCCAACCAAGACTGTTCCTTGAGATTAGCAGGTCACTGTGTCCATCAGGGAGAAGCCCACTCCCATGGCTCAGCTTCCTTTCTCCAGCCCCTGGAGAGAAATCAAGTCTTGCTGTATTGGCCATGCTGGACTCAAACTCCTAGACTCAAGCATGCCTCCTGCCTCAGCCTCTAAAATAGCTCCTGCCAAAGGCATACTCAACTTTTTAGCATTGGAGTGTTCAGCCTCTCTCTCTCTCTCTCTGTCTGCTCCCGCCCCGTGTGTGTGTGTGTGTGTGTGTGTGTGTGTGTGTGTGTGTGTGTGTGCATATATAAGCAAGCATGCATGTGGAGACCAGAGATCAGCATGGAGATTTCTTGCTCTAGCTCAATCAGGGTCTCTTACTGAGCTTGGGGGTCACCAATTCAGCAACACTAGCTGGCCACCAGACACAGGAACCCTCCTGCCTCCACCTCCCCAGTGCTGGGAGACTACAGGCATGCACTACACCACTCAGCTTTTAACATAGATGCCAGGGATTTGAACTCGGGACCTGATGCTTGCTCACAGTGCTGTACTGGCTGAACCATCTCCTTAGCCCCTAAAGGTGGCTTTAAGCTTTTCCTATTTTTAACTGAGGTAAAACAAGCTCAAAGCACAGTTTACTGTGGAAACAGTTTGAGTGTACATCTCGGTGACACTAAGTGCATTCCTATTTCTGTGTGACTATCACCGGCATTCATCTCCAGGGTGTGTTTTAGTTCCCAAAACTGAAACTCCACCCCCACTGAATAATAGCTCCCCATTCTTCTTCCCCCAAGCCTCTGGAAACCACCACTCCACCTTTTGTCTAGGTATCTTACACACCGTATTCACCCTTTGTATCTAGTTTATTTCACTTTGCATGATGTCCATGTTGTATCACATGTGAGAATCCCACTGAATGGACACACCACCACCTGCCTCTCTGCACCTCTGTCCAGGGTGGAGGTGGGGGGCATTTGAGTTGTTTCTTCCTCTGTCTTCTGACTATGGGGAATAATCTTCTAAGAATGTGGCTATATGATTAATCTTTTAAGACCCTGCTCTCAATTCTCTGGGGGCACACCAGAAATGCAAGTACTAACCCTTATAAGGTAGCCCTATTTTAATTATAAGGAACTACTGAGTTGATTTTTAGATAGTGGAGCACTTTTACATTCATACTGACTGTGGACAGAGATTCCATTTTCTCTACTATTTGATTTTTTCCCAATTTTGGGGTTTTGGTGTTTATTTGTTTTGGGGGGGGAAGCTGGGGACTGGACATAGGGTCTCATGTATAGTCTACTTTTTTGATAATAGCCTTCCTAGTAGATATAAGGTGATGCAGCACTGTGGGGTTGAGGGGAGGGGATTCTGTTTTGTAACCAGATCTCATGTAGCCTAGGCTGACCCAGGCTCATTTGGAACTCACTCTAAAGCCAAGGATCATCTTAAACTTTTGATCCTCCTGCTTCCACCTCCAAAGTTTTTTTAAATATGCCACCATCCCTGGTTTGTGTGGTCCTACAGATAGAACCAGGGCCTTATGAATACTAGGCAAGCTCTCAAGTCAGCTACATCTCCAGCTCACTGCAAGGACTTTAATAAGCCTATTAGAGTGCAGAAGAATCTGGGAAACTGTAACCCACCAGCTAAGCAAAATTTTGTTGTAACAGCCATGTTTATCCTTTTCTGTGTTGTTTATGGATTCTTTTTACAAAGCCTGAATATTTACTATCTGGTTCTGTAATCTTCCCCAAATGGCTCCTAACCCCTCCAGAAGGAGTACAGGAACTAAAGGGACAGGACAAAAATCCCATACCTGGAGATCAAGCCCACCCCTTGGGACACTGGAGTCCTTGGGGTCATCTATAATGTCTCAGCCACACCAGGAGATGGACTAGCTGCCACTTGGGAGAACTCGTAGCTTATTCTACATTCCAGTGCTGCTTCCCCCAGGCTCAGCTCAGAGAAGATCTCATTTGTGAGCTCTCATGGTTGCTGTGAATTCACTGAGGACAGAGAAGAGGACAGGACCCCAAGGAAGGCCGATCCCAGCCCAATCTCCATCCATGGCCACACTCCCAGGATATGGCAAGATTTCTAGTCTAAAGACAGAGTGGGTAAGCCTCATGCTGCCACTATTTCAGTGCATGCTATTAACGCTTTACTCTCAAATTTGATATGCATCAGATTCCACTTCATTGAAACTCATGGACACGTCCCAAATTTCTCAACCCAGTCTGACAGAAAATTCCAGAAAGACAAGAGTCCAAATTAGTCTCAGGTCTTCAGCTGTCAGCTGGCCTTAGGGAAGTGACCCTGTTCTAACTATTCCATCTCCTCCTCTACATACTGAAGAATCGTTTTGAGGGTTGAGAGAACACCACCAGAACATTCCAGAAATGTCACCTTCTTTTCCTAATCTGTGGGTACCATGTACTACCAGCAGCTTCTTCTCAAGAGACCAAGCATCTAAAGTTTGGTTCTCTTACCATTTCGTTTTCCCCTTCCCCCCTCATTCTCCTGGCTTGCTCAGGTGCCAACAAAGACTCCACTGGGCTTCAATGGGAATAGAAGACAGCTTGTGCTCTGTGGTGAAGTATTCATTCTCTGGAATACACTGTGGGTTTTTCCCACCGGAGAGTCACAGTTCCAGGAAGTATGTCCTAGGCTGAGGTCATTCCTACTCTAAGGATCCCTGGAGATAAAGTCAATTCCAAACCAATCAGCCGCCCTCCAGCCCTGACTCAACACACAGTTTGGCCTCAGAACTCAATGTTTCCTGGAGGCTCGCAGACAGTCTCTGAGAACTGCTGGGTACCAGGGCCTCCAGTTTCTAACTCTTAGCACCACCTTCATCAGTCACAGCCATTTCTACGAGTCCAGATACTAAGGCTTCTAGACGAGTATTGAGACTCTTTCCGACACAAATGTTCATCATTGCAAAAATTACCAGACATTTATATTTGGCAGAGGAGGGATAAATCAATCCACACCCACTGTGCAGCAGATCTGTATTCACTGATGATGTTTTTGCCATGTATTTAAGTCAAAATTATATGAGCAAAATAAACAAGTACAACATACTTTCATAAAATAGGTATTTACTCCCGTGTGTATTGGTTATTGGGAACAATATGAAAATGTAAGAATTTTAGTAGCTTTTTGTGGTGGTATCACAGGTGGGGTTGGCTCTTTCTTTCCTATATATTTGTGGTTCTTATTAAGGACATATCATTAATATTTCAATTTCCTTCATAATAAGGTAAAGCACATTGTACTACTTCACAGTGGGAGAACATCTAATCTCCAAGCTCCTGCAGTTGGCATAGGGTCACTGAGCACAAAGAAGAGTCTAGGAACCCCCTGAGTCCAACCACATCCACTGACCTCTCCCAGCACATGGGGTGGTTTCTAGTCTGAATACAGAGGTAAGAGGTCTGTCCACATGGATAGAGTGTGAGTTAATGTTTCACAAAATTCAAAAGACTGGAAAAGCTGAAAGTCTCATTTTCCAACACAGGCACGTAAGTAAAGAGAGAAGACAGACAGCCCTCTAGGCCATTGATCTGCCTTGTCTGTCACTCTCATGTAGTGACACCCGGAGAGCTTGTGATGGTTCTTGTTGGGTATCTGGTGACAACAATGAGAAATGTAACTAAGACAGTCCCTTAGTCTCCTAAATGTCAGCTCTTAAGGACCATGACTTTGATCCAACTCCTTCTCCCATCAAGTCTTACTCAGCCAGTTCACTGTGCCTGTCCTCACTCTTGGGTGACAATGGCATGAAGGAGTTGTGAAGAAAAGGGAATCTGAGTTACCAAGTAGAAAGGAATCAGCCCTAACTGAGACTGAGGCGATCCGTGCTCTCCTCCGTGGTCCAAGCCCTGCCTGGTAGAGTGAACAACATGAGCTCATCTTATTCATACAATGTTAACAGTAGCATTGGACCTGATCAGACCACAGTAATGACCCAACTATCACACTTTGCTGGGTTTCTCCAGATGCCACACTATATATTAGATGACCATTTGTTGTATCGACTGTGGTTACTTAATGAAACTTCTGCTCACTGTTCTGACATACTGACTTTTTCTAACACCAAACAACCACAGGCTTAAGACTCCAATACTGAGCCATCAATCAACAGGACTGAGGGCAAAACTTAAGAGCTGATGGAAAGAGAAGCCATTGCCAAGATCACCAATACACATCACACAGCATCTTACATCAGTAAACACCCTAAACGTAATGTTTTCTTTGGTAAAGGCTATGGTTTCATATATGAGTCTGTTTATTTTTGCCTTAACTGCCTCACTCGGCGCACACCGCTTATCTGGATCACTGCCCTCACCACTAGCTCCCGTGTATAGCTTTGCTTTAGTATGAAGTGTAAGCAAGCCTGGGTACCTTCCCTGGTACTGAGAAGCAGAGATTAGCCTGAGCTCTGAGGCTCTGAGAGGGGCCGCTGGAGGGGGTGGCCTGCAGGCTACTGTGAGAGCCAAGGACCACTTGGTGGGATACGTAGTTTTACTGGGATGATGATGAAGAGAACTTACAGAACTGAAATACAGGTGAAGCACTATTCGAATGGAAACTTCCTAAAACCTGCAAGTCTAGGGAGAATTCAAGAAGTAGGAAAGAGCATGAATTATAGCCTGTGGAATCTTTCCACCCTGGAGTGCTCTGTCTCATGGGTTTGGTACCAAACTGCTTTCCTTCAGAACCCCTACTAATTTAAGCCCCGCCTCTCTTGGACCAGAACACTGTGGGAACATTTTCTCATATAAACAAGCACCGAGGTTCAGGTGGTATTCCACACACTCTGCTCTAACCACATCCCCTGAGGGACTCATCCATTGTGGGTATGGAGAAAGGTCCCACCTGATGAATGGGCATGTCAGAAAAGGTGACAATGTCAGCTGACAGGAGCTAGCCATCCACGCCTGCCTGGAACTGGCACCTCTGGCCTTCCTTCCCCTCCCACTTCTGAGTTAAGTGGGGAAAGTATGTCAGCCCAGAGAGCATCCATCACAGGGCATACGTCCACGATCAAAGCCCACGGCTTTCCATTAGCATTGTTTGAAGGGAATTGGCAGATTAGCAGGGATTTGTCAGCCAGTCAGAAAGAAGGAACAGGGAGGCTTCCTGGGGAGGATGTGACACCCAGGAGGGATGCTGATTCTGATGAACCTGGAGAGGTGAGACACAAATGCTGGTTTCAGGAAACACTCGCAAGCCTTACTCAGCCCAGTCCACTGAGGATCCATTCCAAAAGCAAGCAAGGGGGGTAAAGAAAGCCAAATGGAACATGTACTCACAGGCTAAAATTCTCTTGACAGATATAGGTAACCATTTTCTCACCAATTTCTCTCTCCCTCTCTCTTTGTGTGTGTGCGCGCACACGCGCAATCTGTGTGCACATGCTCATAGAGGCCAGAAGTCTATGAGTGGTATTCCTCCATCCTGTTTGCTTCAAATAGACTCTTTCATTGGCCTGGAGCTCACATTTGGCTAGGCTGGCCAGTCAATGAACCTCAAGGAATCAAGTGTCTCTTCCCCAGCACTGGGATTACAAGCATGCCATTATGACCAGCTTTTTTTTTTTTTACATAGGTTCTAGAGCTCAAACTCACACTTAGCAGCAAGCATTTTACCACCTAAACTGTCTCTCCAGCTCTTCTTCCTTTTTTTTTTTTTTTAAGACTGGGCTCTCATAAATCCCAGGTTGGCCTCAAACTTGCTCTGTAGGTACAGGATGACCTTGAACTTCTGATTCCTCCTGCCTCTACTCCCCGAGTGCTGGGATTACAGGCGTGCACCACATACTCCTTTGTGCCGCTCTGGGATAAATGTGAGGGGTCTGTGCATGCTAGGTGGGTACTCTGCCAACTGAGCCCCATCCCCAGCCCTCACCAATTCCTTAGGCACTTGTGAGACAGCACATGAGCTCACAAGGTGGAGCGGGAAGGCAATCCTAAGCTTGAAGCCTTCTCACTAACCCATCAGAACCTGGTTTCTCTACTTCAGAATGGAAGGAGTTTCTCAGGAGATGATCATAAAGACTCAATCAGATAAAACATCTAAGGCTACCTAACCCAGAGCCTGGTACAGAGCAAGTTGGCTACATATGGTAATAATTATTATTCTCATAAAATTTTAAGTTGCTAAGGGGAATTCTGCCAATAAATTATTGACTAAGATTACGGATTTTTTTTAAAGTTATAATTCTACTTTCTGTTGTTTAAACCCACCTTTGATGTAAACAGGAATTCCAGTAATTTGGGAGCTCAGGTACATAGTCAAATCAGTACCATATGCACTCTCCTATATCTGTTTTAATTTTATTTTTTAAGGTCCCTCAACAACAAACCAACAATGCAACAAACCTCTCTTCTTACATCAGAAATAAAACATCAAAATTGTCTATGTTTACTGGCTGAAGATATGGTTTAGCAGTTAAGAGCGCATGCTACTCTTACAAAGGACCTGAGTTTTGATTCCCAGTATGCATGTTGGGCTGCTCACGAACACATGTAACTCCAGCTCCAAGGGATCTGATTCCCTCTTCTATTTGCCTTAGGCACACACATATGTACATTCTCACAAATGAAATAATAATAATAATAATAAAATAAATTTTTTTCAAACATTAGTCTGAGGCTGAAAAGGTGGCTCATCACTTAAGAGCACTGGGTGCTCTTGTGGAGGATTGGAACTCAATTCCCAGCAAACAAATGGTTGCTCACAACCGGCAGGAATTACAGTTTCAAGGTATACAGTGCCCTCTTCTGGCTTCCACAGGCACTGCATGCCCAGGGTGCACATACATGCAGGTTAGACACACATACACATGAACATTCTTTTAAATCTTTTAAAAATGTGTTTGTTTGTTTTAAAGACTCATGACTTTTTTTCCTTTGGCCACAGAGAGCTGGAGTTAGCATTATTGTAAAGGATTCCGTTTGAGGTAACTGAAATGACAGGCGCTGTCAGTGAAACTGAAGAGGCCTCAGGAGTGTTGTTGTGGTTTGGCTAAATGATGATCAGATGAAACATTGCGGTTGCTTCTTCCTGAGGATGTCTTCACATTAGAGCTGTCTGCAAAATGAGCCAGCGAAGCAGCATGGGCTTGCTGTTTCACACGTACATGTTTTTCATTTTGGTATTATATCATGAACAGCTGTAGAGATAATGTGCATCATCCCTTCTTGCAACATGATTCACAAAGGTTTATTTGTCATTTGGTTTAAGTATTTAAAAGTTAAAGTGGAAGCCGGGCGGTGGTGGCGCACGCCTTTAATCCCAGCACTCGGGAGGCAGAGACAGGTGGATCTTTGTGAGTTCGAGGCCAGCCTGGTCTACAAAAGTGAGTCCAGGACAGCCAGGGCTACACAGAGAAACCCTGTCTCGAAAAAACCAAAAAAAAATAAAAATAAAAAAATAAAAGTTAAAGTGTTTCCAAGCTGTCACCATTGAGATGTTCCTAATATCACAAAAGAGCAATTACTTCAGAGAATCCATTTTAACATTTCCACTTATCAAAGACAACAACTGCCCATGTTCAATGGATTTGGCTAATGAGACTGTAACACCCACTGGGAATGAATCTTTTTCACACTCAGAAATAAATGCCCCAGCATGTAAAATACAGAGCTGAAAATATGTGGATAACATGTGATGACTGACTTAGAGTTTACTGATAAGACAGAAACACCACCGCCCCTACAGTGCTATGAGAAGTTGCAAAGTGTGCCAGAAAATGTGTGCTCACTAGCTCCCACTTGTCCATGGACAGTCCGGAAAATAGCAAGAGACCAGGATTTAGAATCAATCCCTTAGACAAGAGAAAACACCTGACTTCTCTGCTGTCTAGGTTTTCACATCCATAGGAGAGAGAGACTTAAAAGAAAGGCAGAACAGAAGAGGAGGGGAAAGGTCACTGTGGTTCACAGAAATTCAAAAAGGGATCATATCATGACTGCCAGATTCTAGAACCTTCCAGCTCAGGCCCTCGGGGTGCAACACTGAGTAAGTCACCTCACAAAGTGCTCTCTGATTCTTATGTCAGCTTCATCACTATCATAAAATTAAATATTTTAAAATGTTTCAAAAATGTTTAAACATTTATTTTATTTTATGTGTTTGAGTGTTTTGCCAGAATGAAGGTACACCACGTGTATGCAGTGCCCCTGGAGGCCGGAAGAGGGTGTTGGATCCCTGGGAATGAAGTTCCAGCCAGTGGTGAGCCAGCCTTGTGGATGCACAGCCTCCTCTTCCTATTGTACTCCTTCATTGAAAATAAACCATAAAGATCAACTCCAGGGGCTGGAGGTGGCTCATATACTGCTCTTGCAGAAGACTTGGAGGTGGCTCATGTACTGTTCTTGCAGAAGACTTGAATTTGGCTCCCAACACTCACGCTGGACCGCTCGGTCACTTTAACTCCAGCCTCTGGAATCCAGTGCCTCTGAGGGCACCTGAAACTTATGGGCCTCCTCCCCTCACCCCACCCCTCAAACATACACAGAACTAAAAACTAAAAAAAAAAAAAAAAAAAAAAGTTTTTTAAAAAACATCTCCACGTTTCTCAGATCTAGAGGACCCCTTGTCAGATCTTCTTTTCCTTTGTGGTAGCCTGGGATGAGTACAGAAACAATCACTCATGTGCACTTGAAAAGAAACTGCCTGGTGGCAATCTTAAAACAGACATATGGAGAGACAGATAATTGTGAAATTTGTCACTGCAGAGAGATGCTTTTTTTAAAAATGAGCTTTTGTTTTTTGAGAGCTATTTGAGTGGGTTTTGCAGTTGTATCTTTGGAATCTCTGGAAATGAGATCCCTGGATGTTGAAAGGTTGGAGGTTTTCCCTAGAGACACAGTAACGAGGAAATGTAAGAATGCTGAAGGAATTTGAAGTATGACTTTGTGGAAACTGGGTTGGGACCATCTCAAAGGAACAATAAAGGATGTTCTGTTCGCCCCAATGACCGTGCTTCTCCTGTTGTGTATTCCTTTGAAGTTCAAATGAGGAGCTGTCCTTGGCTGGTCTCCATTGCATATGCCAGTTTCCCTTACTTGATCGCTATAATGGAGTTGATACATTCCCCTTCAGCCTAGCTAGAAAGGCACACCTCCCCAAATGGAGCCTTCAGTCTCTGGTCTGGAGCAGTGGCAGGGGCAGGGGTAGGGGCATCCTTGTGTGAGTCAAGGTGACCAGTGATGCTGGGTGTGCAAACTCCAGGTCTTCTGAGAAGACTCTTCCTTTCTGGGATATCTGGTCTACCTCACATGTGGTCCTGCAGTCGTGTAGTCATATAAATCACATAGCAGGGGCTGGAGAGATGGCTCAGAAGTTAGGAAAACTGGCTGTTCTTCCAAAGGACCCAGGTTCCAATCCCAGCACCATATGGCGGTTCACAGCTGTCTATAATGGCTGGGTGTGGTGGCCCACACAGAGGCAAGTGGATCTCTGTGAGTTCAAGACCAACCTGGTCTACAAAGTGAGTCCAGGACAGCCAAGGATGCACAGAGAAACCCTGTCTTGAAAAACGAAAAACAAAAAAAGCAAAAAACCCACATAGCAGTAAAATGAATCCAAACGGTGGTCGTGAACAGCCTTGGTAAAGGGCTGTTAAATTTGCTAGTAATGGCTTCTCATGTTCAATGAATTGTTTAATCTCTGGTTCCACTGCTCTGTAGTCAGACTAGAGGACAGCAAGGATTGGGAATTTAGTCAAACCCTTGAACAAGACAAGATATTCAGCCTCCCTGAGCCTGAGTTTCCTTGTCTGTAGAAGAAAGAGAAAAATGTACCCCTTTGTTTTCTTGTTTAAGATTTATATATATATATATATATTTAATTTTGTGTGTGTGCCTGTGAGTATGTGGATGTGCATGTGTGCACGCACATGAGTGTGATTGCACACAGAGGCCAGACAGGCAGGATCTCCCTGGAGCTAGAGTTGGTTGTGAGATGTTCCACCTGGGTGCTCAGGTCCTTTGCAAGAGCAGCAAGTGCTCTTTACCTCTGAGACATTCCCCTAGATCCAAAACAATCCTTTAAATTGCAAAGTTTAAAAGAAACACTGAATAGGGGGAGAAACATCTCTACAGTTTGTACAAGACTGAAAAGGAATCAAGGAATCATGACTGTCGGTTCTGCCTTCCAGAATCAACACTAACCCTGTAATCAAGTTCTGACAGTAGTTTTTCTAAAAATTTCTCGAGGACCCAGTGTTGGTTTCTACCATGAAACAAAGGACTTCTTGTGTTCATTCTCAGAAGGCCCTTTCTCTGAGCTCCTGTGTTCCTCAGACCTCGGGCTGAAGTTAATCCTGAGCGAGGCACAGGACAGAGCCTGAGGACTCTTTAACCACCGTCCTGTGTCTTTAGTCTTTTCTCAAGTCTCCCAACTCCCACAGCCTTTAGATTGTTGTTTTTGATACTCGGAGCTGGAAACAGATTCATTTCTTCATTTCTCTGAAGAAGCTTCTTCAGGACTGCAGTCTCTAAAAGGATCCACTAAAGAAGGATTGGGTCTGCAAGCAGTGTGAGGTCCCCTAAAGGGAACCAACAAGGATGAGAGCCACAGGTATGGAGGGGAACCATGCTCTCCTTCATCTATCCATCCTCCTAAGCTAGCCTTTCTCCTCTCTCTTGGTGGTTTCTTCCTTGGAGCTCTCTGTCCTGACTTTCCCAAGGTCTTTTCTATGTACTGTGTCCTTTCTTTAGATTTTGCCTCTGGTCGTGCGTTTGCCCTGTAGTGCCCCCTTATTTGATTCCACAACCAGGACTACAATCCCTTGGAGCTTTCAAGAAAACACATGTCCTTCTCAGCAGCCATGGAAATGAGAGGGTACCCTGTGATCCCCAAAAAGTGACACTGGCCTAGCTTAGAACAAGACTGGTCTCCTAGCTTCCCCTTCTCCAGTCTCCCAGGTCTATCAATGTGAAGCAATGCTGAGTGAAATACCACTGTTCGTGGGACAAAGCTTTCTAACTGGAATTCATTAGTGTTTTAGGGTTGTTGAGTTGTTGTTTTTTTTTTAAATAAATTACAGTCTAAATGACGAAATAATGAATCTCTCACTAAGCAGCATAATCAATCTTTATAACCCACGGAAATATACTCTGGAAAGATTGCATTTTACTGCTGTTGAAAACCTCAGTTTCATCAAATAAAGGAACAAATTGCCATTCAGGAAATTATTCTTGGGCTAAAATATGCAATCAACACTTAGCTTCCCACCTGCACAATCCTGGAATGCACAAGAGGTAATGACATTTGACATGGGGCTTGTTACACCCCTGACCCACGAGAACGGGTTTTCATATTTTAAATTTGTGATGTCTGGCAAGATTCCCAAAGTAATTTTCAATTAAAGTCCCTGGTACTTGTCAAACATGAGGACATTGCTTGAAAGATGGAATAGCTTCATTCGGGTGATGGAGATGGGATGTGAGGCAGTTTTTTCCCCTTAGGTAGCTAGATAGGCAAAGGCCCCTGGCAGAGACAGTGTCTCAGTGAACCTATCTCTGAAGGAGACATCTGCAAATGGGCAGAGCCATGTTCCCAGTGAACTGGATACAGCCAGGGATGCAGACACTGGACTCAAAAACTGTACAAACCAGCTCAGAAGCTGTGAATTCTGAAAGGTCCTAGCTCACTAAGTTTACTGAGGACCACTGGCTCTTCTGATAATGGCTGACCACAATCTCTTCTCTTCACTTTCTTATTCTTCTTCCACCTTCACGCTTTTGGTTGGTCTCAATGCCACTCCCAGGCCCTTTTCTTCCAC
>CAJQZJ010000220.1:5801011-5823960 GCA_907164525.1 Lophiomys imhausi
TGTACCTTAACTAACCAGCTGAGCCAGAGTGTACCTTAACTAACCAGCTGAGCCAGAACACTTCACCCAGACCACTTGAGCTCTCGCATCCAGCCCCAAACCTCCTTGTGCCTGGCCTCTCTTCCCCTGACTGAAGACCCAAGGACGAGTCCTTCTAGTAGCCTTCGCCAAAGTGTGAACTGATTCAGAGCAAAATGACTTCCATGGGCTATTCTGATGTAAGCCAAAGTCCTTTAGGAGAATTGGGGTAACAAGAAGGACTCAGGGCCTGACTGAGTCCCTTTCCCAAGACCCTCCACCTGCACACCCTCCAGGCCTCACCCTGATGTGGAGGGGTGATCATTATCATCACCTTCATAGGGTTCTGTCATTTGAGATTTCTTTCAGCTTTCAACTTTTCTACTTGAAGTAAGATAGGCTTACCAAAAAAGTTGGAAAAAAAATAGTACAAACATCTTACACAGAACTGACTAAAGGACAGAGATTTTTAAAATTTCATCCTTCATCCCATTAACTCTCCTTCTGTCAGGCATCTGATCCTGTCTACCTACTTTCTTAAATCTGTCAGAACCTGTGATCACCTCTTTTTGACCCAGGATATGTGGACATTCTTCCTACCACAGGGGATTGGGAGCCAGAGAAAGGAAGAGATTGGAGATGGAGAAGAGGAAGAAAAGGGGGAAGGAAAGGAGGGATACAGGAGAGAGGGGAAAGTAGACTGAGAACTAACAAGATGTACATTTTAAAGGCACAGTCTCACCCTCCAATCAGACTCCCATTCCTAACAGGCATTCATCAGCAAATTAAGTCATGGATGTGGTCAGCACCCTTAAGACCCATCTGCTTTTCAACAGTACCACCAACTTTCAACAGAACCAAACTTTCAACACAGCAGTCTTTGGGGGACACGTGACAGCCAAACATGCCTGTATTTCATTCACATTTGTTCACTTGTTGCTCTAACATGTAAAATGAGAAAATTTTATCAGAAACAAGTTTCTGACCTAACTCAAAAATTTAGACCTACTCAAGAGGCTAAGGTGGACCATGAATTCAAGGCCAGCCTGGACCACATAACAAGAGATTCTCCAAAAATCAAATAAAATAAGCAGGGTACAGGCACATACCTGTAATCTTGGCACTTAGGAGTCAGAAATAGGAAAATTAGAAGTCCCAGGTCATCTCTGGATATATAGCTAGTTCATTGGTGGCATGAATCATAATAAGACTCTGATTCAAATCAGCAAACAAAAAAGCAATAAAATAAACTAAAAATATCAGACATCTATGAGTTTGCATTCCTCTAACCCAGCTACATCAACTGAGTCTACACAGAAAGAGACCACCTTTGGAATAGAGCATGAATGGTGTAGTTAGCCACAGTTCCCACTATTTTCTTGGGTCTGTCTGACCCTGAACTAAGAGCTTAGCCCCATGTGTACTATGATTTTTCTTATGGTAGACAGATATTTCTATTTGCTTCTGTCAGGAGTTGAACATACAGAGTTCACAAAAGCTGTGTGTAGTGATTTGAATGAGAATTGTCCCCTGTAGACTCTAGCTTGGAACACTTGACCCCAGTTGGTGGCACTATTTGGGGAAGTCTGAAACGGATGCCTTCCTGGAGGAAGTATGTCACTGGGAGTGGGCTTTAGGTTTGAATGCCTCCCACCATTCCCAGTTTGTTCTTTCTGCTTACCATTTAAAGCATGAGCTCTCTGCTTCTTGCTTCTACCACCATGCTTTCCACCTGCTACTATGCTGTCCCCACCATTATAGACTCTGACCTTCCAGAACCACCAGCCCAAATAAACTCTTTATTCCAAGTTGCCTTGGTCATGGTGCTCTAGTCACAGCAACAGACGAGTGGCTAATACACCATGTTTAAAGAAATGTGCACATACATAGTCCTTTACACACATGAAAAATTTCCACAACACATTTTGTAAACAGATTGTATCAAATTTTAAAACATATAATTCAAAGTGTCCTCACCTCACTCATTCTGTCTGGCGATAGGCAATTGCTCCCATACTAGCCTAGGATTTCAAGCCCTGCTGACTTCATTCCTATGGCCCCCTGACCAGCAATCTTGAACTATTTTTTTTCATAATACAATTCTCTATTTTTTTTTATTTTTCATTGATACCTTATAAGTAAAGCAACTATCTATCACATCTACAGTTTAGTCTGGTACTCAATTTTTTTTCCAAGACATGGTTTCTCTGTATAACAGTTCTGGCTGTCCTGGAACTTGCTTTGTAGACCAGGCTGGCCTCTAACTCAAAGATCTGCCTGCTTCTGCCTCCTGAATGCTGGGATTAAAGGTGTGCACCACCACACTCAGCTCCAGTGCTCAATCTTCATCATTAATATTTATCAGCATTACTCATTCTAATGTCCATATAAGAAGAAAACACTGTGTCTAGGATGATGATTTAGCTGTTAAGAGCTCTTGCCGCTCTCATGGAGGATGTTAAGTTCAGTTCCCAAAACCCACGTCAATTAACTCACAGCCTCCTGAACTCTGGCTCCAGGAGACTCAAAGCCCTGTTCTGGCTTCTGCGGGCACCTGCTCTCATGTGCACATACCCCTGCACACATAAACACACACACTCACACACACTTAAAAATAAAAAGAGAACAATTGGCTTTGTCATATATCTAATCAAATCTCTTCATAGGCTAGCTTTGATTTAGCATCACAACCAAAAATGATTACCAGTCTTCGATTATAATTCATCCCGACTGCAATACTGTAAAAAGAATTCACGGGGAGACATGATCCCATGCACCACCCAGCAATTCAGTAAACTGACACACACTATTATGAGTTGGAAAATCTGTGTGACAGTATAAATTTTGAATAGTATTAGGAACATGCTGACATTTCCTCCTGGAGGTTCAGGCTATGTGTACATTTCCAGAGTCATCTTAACCCAAACAAAACTGATCCCCCTTTAGGAAAGATCTTTACTTGGTTGCATTCAGAGTAAATGGAGAGGGTGAAGAAAAGACGTTTTTACTTAATGGATATCTGTGGGAACAAGATGATTTCTGGCACTGTTATGCCCGTGTCAGATTCTTCAGGTTAGGAAAATTCTGGGTTGGGAGAAAGGGAGGAGAGAGAGCAAAAGGGTGGAGGAGGTAGAAGAGGCCTTATACTGAGAGCCTAACAAAATGCTGAGGGCTACACAGAGCAAACGAACAGGTCCGTGAAAGAAAGATAAGAAATCCAATGGAATCTGTTCAAATTTTCAGAGTGTGAATGTACTTTTTAGGGTTCTCTTATATTTCTGGTTGTGAGTCTAGCCTTTAATGGCTGAGTCATCTCTCCAACCCTGTCAGGGTTATCTAAAGGAAAAGAACCAGTAAATATATACATATATATATTTATCAGAGTCTCTTGCAGGCTGTGGTCCAAATAGTCCAACAATGACTGTCTCCTGACAGAAAGACCAAGGATCCCATAGTTAACAAGACTGGATAGCTCAGCTGTCCCAATCTGGTGCTGGAGTCTCAGGTTTTCAGTCTGTGTTGGCATCCTGAAGAAGCAGGTTCTAAGATCAGCAAAGGGAAATCTTGGGAACAAATGCAGGTGGTGAACTTGCCAGCCAGGGTGAGGGCAAGCAGGGCAAAAGGCAAAAGCTTCCTTCTCCCACGTCCTTGTATTTGTGCTGCCACCAGAAGATATGGTCGAGACTTAGGGTGGGTCTTCTCACCTCAATAATCCACTCAAGAAAAATCCTTCAGTGTGCCCAGATGCTTGAGTTTTAGCTAATTACAGATGTAGTCAAGTTGACAACCAAGATTAGCTATCACATTGATATACAAATACCATTGTGTGTATGTGTGTATGCATATTTGTGTATTCATGTGGAAGTGCATGTGGATATGGATGCACCTGCACATGTGTGCACATGGGTGTAGATGCTAGAGGATGACCTTGGATATCATTCCTTAGAAGCTGCTCACCTTATTCTTTTGTTTTTGTTTCATTTAATTATTTGTGTGTATGTGCATGCGTATATGCACGTGTGGATGTGCATGGAGGTGCCCTTGAAGGCCAGAAGAGGGTGTTGGACCCCACGGGAGCTGGAGTTATGTAAAGGCAGTTGTGAGGTGCCATATGAGTTCTGGAAACCAACCTTCAGTCTTCTGAAAAAGCAACAAACACTCTTGTCATAACCACTGAGCCACCTCTCCAGCCCTACTTTTCTGAAATAGAGTTTATTCACTGGCCTGGAGCTCACCAATTAGGCTAGTAAGCTGCCTAGCCAGGGAGCCCCAAGAGCCTGCCTATCTCTTCCCTGAGCACTGAGATTATAAGTATGAGCCACTCTATCTGGCTTTTTGTGGGCTCTGGGGATTGGACTCAAGTTCTTGTACATTTGCAACTGACCCATCTCCCCAGATCCTGATATCATTTTTAAAAGATTTTTTAAATATGAGTGTTCTATCTGCATGTACATCTGCATCCCAGAAGAGGTCACCAGATCTCAATATAGCTGGTTGGGAGCCACCATGTGGTTACTGGGAATAGAACTCAGGACCTCTGGAAGAAGCAGCCAGTGCTCTTAACTGCTGAGTTGTCTCTTCAGCCCATATATTTTTTTTTAATTTATCATTCTTTCAGAAAAAGAAACTAAGTCCTCAAGGGTTTGAACTTCCAGAGAACACATGGCTGACAAGAGTTGCACCAGTTGCTGCTCTGCATGGCCCCTTCACAAACAGTTCAAAGTTTCAGTATTTTACTGACTTCCTCTCTTTGAAAAACTACTTTGGAGTCACGTGTACATGACCCCTCATTGTCAGAGCAAGTGAACGGGAGAGCTTGAGGCACTGCTTTGTAACTGGCTGAGCACCTACTGTGTGCCAGATACTGTGCATACACAGTCTCCTTTGCTTTTCAGGGGGAGCCCATGGGATAAGAAAACAGGTTCAGAGTCAGTCCTTCCCCCGTGTCTTCACCTTTTGTGCTACTGTAACACAATGCCACAAACTGGGAAAGTTATGAAGAATAAATTAGTTTCCCCAAACCACCTGCACGACAGTGTCGTGCCTGGTGATGACTGCGCCTCTAGATGGAAAAGCCAGCTGGAGCAAGCAGCACTGCCTCTGGCATAATCCATGAAGCTTCTTTTATTAGAGCCTCCCTTCCATTTGTGTAGAAAGAGCTCCAATGGCCTAGTGACCTCTTACAAACCTTCAAATGAAAGCACCCTATCTTCCACCTGGGCCTACTTAACTTCCTCAATCTTTGCCGACTGCTCCTTTCATTTGCCCACAGCCTAGGTGGAGAAATAGCTCATCTCTCCCCATGCACGGCACAGACCAGCAAGCGCCAGCCTCTGTTGGCTGGTGAGGAAGGGCCTTTCCACTCCCACCCCACACTGTGAATAGACAGCCTTTCTTGATACTTTGGAACAGCGTTGTTGGAACCTGGGCTCTGGCTCTCATCCCACAAGAGGACTTGCATGCCCTGCATACTCCCTCCTGCGCGTGTCTTTTGTCACAGTTGCTGTTTTCTGTATATTTGTCCTGTCTTCTATAGTCCATCAGTGGGAAGCCATGAACTTCATAGCACAAAGCCTTTCATATAGCAGGCTCTCCAGTAGACACTGAATTGACTAGGTTGACAAGCTAAAGAGAGGTACTGAGATCAAAGTATCTCCATTTGGAGATGGCTACATTAGTAGCAGACTAGCCACTGGGGAAGGAAAAGCCCTTGCTTCAACTGTAGACAGAATGCTGTCTGAAAAGGACAAAACTTGGAAACAGGTAAGTCGACATTCTAGCTCTGCCAAGGCAGGGTGGGCAAGTCCTTCATAATTCCTACTTTATGATTAATGTCTGTCAGAGAGACTGGGCCAGAAGACTGAAGATAGATGCTCTAACATTATAGACAGAAACTGGGGACTGTCCAGGCAGCCAGTTGTCTGTCATTTCTTAGTTTTGGAAGCTGCTTTCTCTGCATTTTGAAACTGCAATTTAATTATCAATTGTATTTATTAATAAGTATAAACTCTAAGATTAGGTCAGTGGAGCAACTAGGGGGCTGGCAGGGGGCCGGCAGGCTTGACCCACTTTAACTGGCAACCTGACTTGTCCTAGGGAAAAAAGCCCTGGACCAGAGGTGGCCTTCACCACCTGTAACCTAAACTCTATTAACTAATATCTTCATTAACTACTATATACTATTATATTAGACCAGAATAATTTCCTGTGGCCTGGAGGGACAGTTGTCGGGGTTTGGCAGGAGGTCAATGGCCCTGGATTGCTTAAACTTGCAGCCTATAAACTGCCACGGTACTTTCCCCAATAATTAAATACACCAAGACCTTTTAATGTTTCAACACTTAGCCCTTAGTTGGGCAGACTCTCAATTAGCTAATCTAAATTAACCTGGACTACCTAATCCCAGCCCACCATGTGACCCGTTACTACCTTCCAGAGTTCTCAAACACATCTATCTGTTTCCGTGTCTCTGGGCAGAAAGAGTATAGGGAAGTGGGACTTCCTGAGACAGAAACAAGAACCCTGCGTTTTACACAGAGGAATCTCTCTTTCTGCCAAGCTAATTGGCTATCAGCAACTTTTATTAACCAATCAAGAGAATGCCTTAGAAGGGGAGGTAACCAGATCTCAGCACTGAAATCAACCTATCAGAAGCAATGTATTAGACCTTCCCCAACAGCACTTCCTGTTTATTCAGATATAGTTATCCTTTTCAGATCTCTGATGTGGTTGAAGACTAGATAGTTATAGTCTCCCAGTTAAGTTTTAGTTTTTTAGTAATTAAAAGAATGTTCTAGATCTGAGAAGATGTTTTTAAATTGGCAGTGCAAGTTAGGATGAAAACTGAGTTTTAGGTATAACACTTTAAAGTCATCAAGAGACAGATAATAGAATTTTTGATCAGTTGCCAAATACATATGGACTGGACATTAGGAATGTATGCTATACCTTATAATTTTCATAATTTTTTTCTAATTGTTCTTATTGTTTTGTATTGTAATTATTGTTATAAGAAAAAGAGCCTTTTAGTGGACTAAAAGAGGGAGATGTTGGGGGGGGAAGATACACCTTAAATAAAAATAAATAAATAAATAAACAAAAGTTAAATTAAAATTAAAAAATAAAAATAAATTTTAAAAGAGAGGTGCTAAGCTGTAGAAAGGAGCAAAGAATAAGTGTATGGCTGACGTCGACCAGCATCCCTCCATTCCACTCCTGGACCCTTTGAACCTTCTGTGCAGCAACTTCACCTTCACCAAGATTAGTTCAGTCAAGTGTCATGACTTCTGAGGTAGGCAGATTCTCTTCTCCGTAATTGTCAGATTGAGGATGTGTCTCTAGTGAGTCACAAATTTCCTCAAATGCCATGAACAATAGGGAGGTCTGGGACTGGAACCAGGTCTTCTCCTCCAGATCTGTCTTAGTTTCTTTTCCTGCTGCTGGGATGAAATATTCCAACAAGGCCGGGTGTGGTGGTGCTCACCTTTAATCCCAGCACTTAGAAGGCAGAGGCAAGAGGATCTCCGTGAGTTCAAGGCCAGCCGTGTCTCCAGAGAGAGTTCCAGGACAGCCAGAGCTAAAAAGAAAACAAATTCTACCAAAAACAACAACAGAAGGATTGATTCTGGCTCAGGGTTGAGGGATACAGTCTGTCATGATGTGAAGGAGGCAGGAGCTCCAAGCAGGTCGTCACATGGCATCCACAATGGGGAGGGAGACAGAGGGTGAAAGCCTGCTACTGCTTAGCTAGTTTTCTATAGTTGAGGACTCCCTACCCAGACAATGACTCCACCCGTAACAAAAATGAATCTCTTCCCACATCAGCTAACATAATCAGTGTTACCTACCACCAGCATACCCAAAGGCCTGTCTCCCTGGTGATTCTAAATTCTGTCAAGTTGACACAGCAGCCATCAAAAGATACTATGGTTTCATGAGATCGTGTTACATGCGTAGCACATCACAGGACATTCTTGTCTTTTTATCAAGAAATCTCGACAAGATATGTTAGCTGCAGGTTTTTTAACTGCAAAGTTATTATTTGGACTGGTGAGGTGATGAATCAGTTAAGAACACTGATTACGCTTACAGAGGACCTGGGTTCAATTCCTATCAACCACATAGCAGCTCACAGCTATCTGTAACCCAGGCCCAAGGGATCTGATGCCCTCTTCTGATCTCCATGGGTATCAGGCACACAATACAGGCAAAACACCCACACATAAAAAATGAAATATTGTTAATATTATGATTGTGTGCATACATATGTACAAATGGGCATGCAAGAAAATCAAATTAGAACACAACATTGTTGACTTGGTTTCCTCCTCCACCCCTTCCGTTTTAGTGGGACTGAACTCAAGTCACCAGGCTTCCTTAGCAAGCACTTTGATACCCACTTAGCCATCTCCTGGCTCCTATCTGTAGTCCTATTTTGGAGTGGCGGGGAGACGGAGTCTTACCATGTAGCCCTGGCTAGCCTGGAACTTGCTATTTTACTATGTAGACCAGGCTTACCTCAAACTCACAGATAACCATCAGTCTTTGTGTCCTGAGTGCTGGATTAAAGGTTTGCACCACCGTGCCCAGCCTATCTGCAGTTCTTGACCTGAAGGAGAAAGAGAGTAGAGGATGAGGCCGTCCACTACTAGGTCTCTTGTCCAGTATGATGTCGAAAGTCACTGTCTACTGCCATGTGCTGACTCAACTTTCCCTTTGCTCTTGTTACTGCCAGTCTTGACCCTGGGCTGAGGAACAACTACCAGCTTGTCACTGTGCAACACTGGAATGGACCGGACCGGACCAGCCCGCTGTCCTTCCCTACCTCGGGCAGACTCTTCTTATACCATCTTATATTCTCTGTTCTACTTTAAAAAGGGAAGGAAAGCTCTGGATCTGCTTGATCTTAACCCTGACAATGAGAAACATAGTTTTCTTGTGGTTTCTTACCCAAAAGACTACAGGAATTTGAGTCAGCTTAAATAGGCAAGTCACCTAGCATTCCCTTAGATGGGTGATTCAAGTAACTGTACCTGCCAACCAGAAAGGACTCCAGTCCTCTTTGACTCCACCCCCACCCCCACTCTTTATTCCCCTTGGTTCCCCCACCCTGAGCTCTGTGGGTTGCACTGAATCTCACCAGCATTACAGTCTTGTCCCAAGAAGACTACTTACTCTGACTGCTGTGGAGGAAGACATGACATCTGTGAGCCTATGGGGCCTCTGGGAAATTCAAGGGGCCCTTCTTTGCTAGACAGGACCCAGATCTAGGCCTGAGGGAAGGCAAGTGAGCCAACTCTTAAGGGCACATGGAAGAACTCAGTCATCAAGACACATAGAACTTAAATACAACCTGGACCTTAATGAACAAAATTAGAGACAGAATAAGCAATCCTGATTGTTCCCGGGGTCTACAAAGTGGTACTCTGATTTTCGTGGGCAATTTGGAGTAGATGGCCCCTCAAATTCTATTTCTCTGTGTGTGACAGAGGCCCAGTGGTGAACAAATACATTCAACAAATTAGCTGTGCACCCCCCCAATCCTGGAAACTATCTATTTCCCTGAAACAGTTGGAAGGACATAGGCAGATATGGAAACAAAAACAGATTCTATGAGAAGGTGGCTTCTTGTTCTGGCTAGACATTGGGAGGAAAAATGTCGGGAAGGCACGGATAGGGCTTGTGAACTGGACCAATAGGGAAGAGGGAGGTACCCAGCAGTAGGCTTCTGTTTAGGGACTCCCAGCCTCAGGCCTCTTTCCTCCTGAGGGAGAGAGCTGTTGCTTTCCTTTTCTTTGCCCCTTGGTCTTCTTCTGTCCCAGCATTCAATTCTTTGTCTGTGCCAGGGATCATACCCTGTGAATCCATAGACAACTACCAATAGCTCCTGCCACATTTCACTCTAACAAAAAACATTGTTCAAAGACAGTTGAGGACTGACCTCCATGGCAAGCAGAAAGATGAAAAACATGGTAAATCTAAAAACTCAAGAACCAACCTGGTTTGACAACAAAGTTTAAAAAAAAAATTTATTCACTATTGAGGACAAAAGAGTATGTAATTAGAGACACTTCCACATCTCAGCAAAGCTATGCTAGCTTACATGAACCCTGAGAATGGGCAGGCAGGAAGGACAAGGGTAGGAATGTCACCTGAGATACTAAATGTAGTGCTCCAGCCCTGGGTAGACGGCCATGCGAGAACATTACTAGGTTCCAGACTCATGTCACCAGCTATTCTAACAAGAAATAATTCTGCCTTTTTCTTGGACCTAGTCGTGGCTGTCTGTGGTAGCAATCAGAGGGTTAATTGAACACAATCGGAAATAGATTTGAGGCGACAGCAGTATATTAAATTAGGAGGAAGCATTCCCACGGTTTTGATTTACTTTTACAGGAAGAGGCAAAATATTGGACATCTTCTATTATTTCACTCTTGCCTGAAGGGTAAATGAGAGATAAACTTTCAGAAAACTCTAAAAAGGCTGCTTTAATCCCTAGAGACTGAGGGATGATGTTTTCATTTACGACAATAAAAGGTCAGTCTTTAAATGCAGACAGGCACACCTTGGCAACTCTCTCAAGAATCTCCAGGTAGTAGGGGGTGGGAGAACTCACTATTTTAACCCTGAGATTTCCAAGAGAACTGCAAAGAAAAAATACATTAATACATTTTCCTTTTTTTTTTTTAATAGGAAAATTGTTTTTAGTCTTCTCTGTTTTCCCCATGGTCCAGGTATGTTGCTGGGCTACTGATATCTACTGAGAGATTGTGAAATGGGATAATGGTTTCTAACAGTAAAGTTCCAGGCCCTCTGAGAAGGAAGCCTGACAAGTAATGAGGACCCTCAGTGGGCACAACGATGGACGGACGCTTCGGCAAGTGTTTCCATTTTCATGGGAGGTGAGGCTGATGCTGGAAGACTCGCCCAGGCAGCTTGGATCAAACTAAAGACTCCAGCCAGCATGAAACAGTAATACCCAGCCACAGAATTCTCCACAAAGGGGACAAAAGCTTTCCTGGGTACTGACTGCAGGCAGGTAAGGCATACCACAGTAGCCCTTCCCACTCATTATGAGAAACCCTACTGTACAAGTGAGAAAACTACAATTCATAAGTGTTCTCTGGCTTGTCTGAAGCAGTAGGGGCTGAACAGGAATGAGACATGAACAGCCTGGTTCTGTGCTTCCTGGCCTTGTCCAGATTTACTGTTCCCAGGAGAGCAATGCCTGCAGATACAAACCAAGTCCGCCCCCATCTGACGAACAAAGGAAATGCATTGGTTCCACTTCCCTGGAGTTCCTTAGGGATCTACAGAAGAAAATGAGACAGTTGCTAAAGAATTTAAACTCTGAGGTGAAATCATTTCCTCCAAGTTATTGTTTATTTAATGACAAATATATGCCACTTTAAAAAGTAGCCTATGCATGCTAACCTTTAGGAAGACCTGAGTCCATCCGCAGTTATATGTGGAATATTGAAGGTTTATAGAGGCCAGTTTCCTTCACCTTCATTCCCTTCTTCCTGTGACAGTTTTAAAAAGTCACGTTCATCTAGTTTATCATTTGGGTACATGTTTTAACCCGGGTCTCCAGTGCAGGCTGTCTGAGCATAATCCTCTATAAGCAGCCTTGTCTCTCTGCAGGTGGACCCTAAATGGTGGAGCCTGACTCCTGTCCACACTTACAGCGTGTTTGTAGACATTAGAAGCCATCATCCCAAATTCAAACTGTTTTCAAGGTCTAGTATGCTGTGGGCCCTTTTCTGAATACAGATTATTTAAATAAAAAGAAAGTTGGGACAGACTTATGAGAGATTTTACTTGTTTTTGTTTTGTTTTAAGTCATAGTATAAGGTGCATCTGTTGAGTGATTAGAATAGATTTAGACCAGAGAATGTACATTTCTATAAGTCATTAGATTTTGCTTTATCTTAGAAACTTGTGTTCCAGGGCTGGCGGTGATGTGTCTGCTTTGATAGAGTGCTTGCCTGGTACTCATTAAGCCCTGGGTCCCATCCCCAGTGCAGCATAAAGTTGGCGTGCTGAGCTCATCTGTAATTCCAGCAATCAGGAGGTAGAAGCAGAAGAATTGGGAGTTAGAGGTCATCCTCAACTATATACAGAGTGTGAGGCTAGCCCTGGCTACATGAGACCCTGTCAGAAAGATAGAAAAAAGAAAAGGAAAGAGGAGAGAGAGAAATTTAGCTGAGTTCCAAAAGATGCAGGTACATGGTATAAATTTTAAAAGTGAAAAAAAGACTTTACAGTACAAATCATGTCCTTCTTCTAGTCTGGACTTGGGCCACCTAGCTCATCAACCCTGATGCAACCTTGCCAGCTTTTGTCCTTTGGAATATTCTGTGCTTCCCCACAGCCCTTCACTTCAGTTGTTAATCACAGAGAATACCACATAGTCTGCTCTATACACCGCTGCTCTATCTTAACCAACCATACATCTCTGAGTGCTTGCTGTCCACATGGAGAACTGAAGCAAGTAGGACCAGCACGCTGTGTCACCAAGAGCACCCTGTAATGTTATTAGCCTTAGAAGTAGCTGCCAGATGATTGTTCATTCTTGGGATCAAAAGATCCTTTTCTCTTCGGAGGTGCCACCAACCCATGTCTGGAAATGCTCTGGGAATTCTCCTCTTTCAGTTTCTAATCTTAACCTTCCTTTGTAAGACTGGCTGACACATTTCACTTGTACACATTTCAATGTGATTTTCCTCTGCAATGAACTTAAGAAGATTTTAGTTCCAAGGAGACTTTCACAAGGCTTAGTTTAAAAGCAGGCAGTGTTCTCTTGGGTGAAGCAGGTGCTGAGGAGGAAGGGTGGAGCAGAAGCTAACACAGATCTAACCCTCCAAGCTCCTCAACCTGCCGGTCTTGGTTCCTTTCAAACAGTTCAGTAAGTCTATATTACAGTGTGTGTGTGTGTGTGTGTGTGTGTGTGTGTGTGTGTGTGTGTATGTACACATCTGTGTGGAGGTAGAAATTGGTGTGGGGTGGTTTCCTCATGGACTCTTTATGTTATTGTTTTGAGGCAGGGTCTCTCATTGAATCTGGAAGTGACTAATTTGGCTAGCCTGACAGGCCAAAAATTCCTCTTGGTGCTGGGATTACAGGCACACATTGCCACTCCAAGCTTTATGTGGGTGCTAGAGATCCAACTCAGGTTCCTGTGCTCCTGTGGCAAGCCATCTCCCCAGCCTGGAGCTTCAGTTTTTAAGTCCACTCAGAGCCAGAAAAGTTTGATGGTCCCTAGGAAATTGCTAGGCACTCTACCCATAGAGCTTCAATTTCCTTCCCAGAGTGGAGGAGGCAAACCTGACATCCATCCCTTTCCCTGCCAAGGTTTCTGACATGGAGGGCAGCAGACATTGGTTGGGGAGAACTGAAGCAAACAGCAACCTTGCCTGGAGGTCCTCTGGGTTAAATGCATGCAGCGTTCCCATGAAACGAAGTCAAATGCTCTTGGAAAGATGTCAAAATACATCTCTTGATCCCCAAATACTCCTCCCCCAAAGATGCTTCCAAGGATAGTTTCCGAGTAGCCTCGTGTTCCACGAAGATCAGGGCAGCTCAGATTAATATCAACATTTCATAGAGTCTAATAACAAAATGCTCCACAAAGATGTTGTCTATCAAAAGTACATGAGACAAAGATTTTGTAATATTAAGACCAGATGTGGGAAATATCGGAGAAGGGATTTACTTTCAGCATTACCCACTGAGATACAGGAAAAAATGCATGCAATATCAAACAAGTGTGGCTTTCGTTGAATTTTTCCCCACAAATATTGACTAGTAACAGAGCAATTTGTGCTTAAAGATATAATCCAAAAAAAAAAAAATGGAGGTTTATTTCAGTTCTTGGCAGGAGCTCCTCTTAGCACTAAGCCATAATAGCTCGATAAATATACAAAGTCACCTCTCATTGTGCTCAACTGCTAGGGAAGGGCAAGCAGTTCACCTTCCTCCAGCACCCACCCACTTACATCATAATTACTCCTCTGGCGACAGCCAACAGGGTTAGAGAGGCCAGCAAGCAGGACCGTCCCCAGACAGAAATGTTTCTCTCTGAAAGGAGGATCCCATTAAGAAAGGGTCACCTGGGACTCCCTTCCCGTCAGCCACACCTCAAGATGCAAATAGAAGGACACAGGTTAAAAGCAGGTAAGAGCCTCACAATTGCCAAATTGATTCTTGGAGGCGCAAAAGGACTCACGGATGTGATTCCCACAGAGATTTCCCCCAGTCTACTGATAGGACATTCCTGGCAGCCACGCCACGCCCTGAAGCTAGATGCTGGAGAGCTCACTGCAGACACTACAGTGGAGGAGGGTGCAGCCCTGTGTTTCAAATTTCCTGGCTATTGTCAATTTGTCTAGCAAGCTCCACATTATCTACACTTAAGAGACTTTTAATTTCCTTCCTTAATAACAAAAATCTGTCCGAGGTGGTTATAAAATGTGTATTTATTTACCTCTGGGACTAGGGCTGAGGGTCATGTGAATGTACTATGGGTTGGGGAGGAAGAAGGGAAAAATCTGCTTTTCTTTTCCTTAAATGGCTCCAGCCCCCTGGGTCTCATCGTCCCTTGCTCTGGCTGATCTCAGGAACAAAGCTGTCAGGCCTGGGGCCTCATTCACCTTTGCACCCTGGGCCACTTGCACCTTTTCTGAGGTGGTCTTGAGTCCCAGCAACAAGGTTAGACTGATCTTTAGAAAAAAAATTAGGAAAGCCCACTGCTGGACAATGGGATTTGTCTACTGCAAACTGCAACCATAAGCTGAGTGTTGCCCAGGGAGATTCTGGAAAGTTCTTCAGAAACTCCATACTCACCTATGGGCTAGGAACTGCTTTTGCACTATAGGGCAAATGGCACAGATATGTCATGGCCTATACCATCTAAAATGCCTGCTAGTTGGTTCTTTGCAAGAAAGGCTTCTCACCCTTAGTCAGAGAACACAAAGCATGTAGGAGGTTGTTCCCAAGGAGACACTCTTGTTGGATACTGCCAATGTTAACTGTCCTGTGTTTTTACCTACTTGAAAGAAGGGCAGTATACTCAGGGAGGAAAGAGCTATGAAGAAATGCTCTTTTAACATCCTCTATTCTGTCCATGGTCCACTATCTAATGAGAAAAGGGATGATCAGGAGCTGGGGCACCAGAGATATGTTCTGTGCAGGTTAAGGAACTAAGATAGGTGTGATAGCTGGGCTACAGCCGCATAATCTGAGAAACTAAAGCGTCCCTTGTAAGGGTTCATCACTAGACCGAGAGCTTTGTGGGAACCATCTCTAATGCTGCTGTGCACGGCAGTCTACACATCATTCTCCTGCTCACCTTAAGCTGCTGGTGTGCATCTCCCTTCTTTAGATGAGTTCCTTACACTCTCTTGTTGGCTTTCTTGATCCCTACTACCCTGAGCCCATGCTTACTTCCCCATAGAGAGCCAGCATTTGATGGACTCAAAATGTCGAGCCAGAAACTCTGGGAAACAAGACAGGAGCCCAACTGGGAAATGAACACCCAGAAGAGCAAGCCACCTTGCAGAGTGTGAAAGGGACAAAGCTCCCTGAGGTGGAGATGCCTGCAGGATTCAGGAGGGGAGATGTCCTGTCAGCGGTTGAAACTGCTGTCTGGGGCACAGGAAAGGGTCATGGCTGAAGAGGTCACCTGCCAGGAGGTGTTAATGAAACCATGAGAATGGACAAGCTCAGAGAGAGGTGAAAGGCAGTGAGACGGGGCAGGGCCTGAAAGAAGCTCATTGTTGGAGAAAACAAAGGAAGAGAGGAGAGGAGAGGAGAGGAGACTGGGAAGGAGTGGCCTGGGAGGTAAGGGGAGAAGAAAACAAGGGAAGGCTAGGGGGCACCCTGTTCTTTGGAGCTGACAGACATTCTTATCAGCTGGTACGGGAACTTTCACAGCCAAAGGCCCAACCCCCACCTGTCACAAGTGCTCTCTGCAGAAAAGTATCCCATGCAGAATAACAGAAAGTCAAGATGAGCTTGGATAGCTTGGAGTAATCTTAGGAGACTAAGCAAAGTCCTCCTTGCCTAAGGATGCTTCCATCCTTCTTGGGCTCTGTTCCAATTCGAACAGGTTGTACTGCACTAGACACTATAGGTGTGTTACACTGGGGGTGAACACAGAGTCTGCAGGCAGGTTTTGTGGCAGACTCAAAAGATAAAGATCGGGTCACTAGGCTCACAAAGGCATGATGACAAAGAGGTAAGTAAGGCAAGCAACAAAGATTGGACATTTGGTAACTTTGCCAAAGCAGGATCTGCCAGGGGTTGTCAGTCAACTCCTGGTGTTTATTCACTGAGCAGTCAACATGCCAACAGGCAAGCAAGTGGTCAGAATTCCCTATGTTCAGATCAATAGCCAGCTCCTGGTGCTTATTCACTGACAATAAGATCCAAGCAAGCAACCAACAATAAGATCCAAGCAAGCAAGTGGTCGGAACTCACTATGGTCAAATTATTGCCTACATATGACAAAGATTTTCTAGTCTGTCCACTCAATGGAAAAGCCGACTCCAGGCCTATGGAAGTGCTCAGTGCCAGGAGTCATGGAAGTCAGAGCTAAGGCCTGGCCCTTCTCATAAGGGGACACCTGTATAGATCTGTCTGTTGCGGGAGCCCTAGTGGGACAAAGAGGTACCATCCTGCAGAGCCTCATGGCAAAGCCATTTGAATCACCCCTTGGAGATGCAGAGATCTTTTTTTTTTTTTTTTTGGTTTTTCGAGACAGGGTTTCTCTGTGTAACAGCTCTGGCTGTCCTGGACTCACTTTGTAGACCAGGCTGGCCTCGAACTCTCAAAGATCCACCTGCCTCTGCCTCCCAAGTGCTGGGATTAAAGGTGTGCACCACCATGCCCATCTGATGCAGAGATCTTTAACCGAGGAAGAGCCAGGGCCTCCATCGAGAGGCCAGCAGAGGGAGAGAAGACAGGGATGGGTGAGGGGAGCAGTGCAGGAGCAGGTGACTGCTGAAGGCTGACTGGTTCCTGGCTGAGAAAGACCTTGGAGATCATGTGAAAGAAAAAGGCTTTGGATGGGTTAGAAGCAGAAAAATCCACCATGGAAGGAAGGAAGGAAGAAAGAAAGGAAGAGGGGTGGGGGAGGGAAGGGGAGTGGAGTGGAGGAGAAGAGAAACCATTCCCTGTTTGGCATTAAGTTGCTTCTTTTCTGGTCAAACTAGCTTTGCTATCCCAGTTCCTTTCCACAATGTCACCCTGCATTCCCTCTAGACTTCTCCCTGCTTGAAACCACCGAATTTGTTCTCTTGTTTTTGTGTTTTACCCTGCATCCTAAGAAGAATGGGAGCATCATGACACAAAGAAGGAAGGAACAAGGCTTTAGATGGGTTAGAAACTGAAAGCAAAAAAAGCCCAGCATGGAAGGAACTGAGGGAGGGAGGAAGGAAGGGAGGGGAGAGGGAGGGTAGGGGAGAGACTCACTCGTATGCCCTGTGGAAGCTGGCTAGCATGAGAATTAGAACACGAAACATTCAGATCTGAGTTGCAGCTCAAACACTGACTCCAGGTACTCTTTACCCTGTGTTAGCCTCACCTCTGTGATCAGGGGAATTGTTTCAAAAGTTGATTAGAGAACCAGGTGGGACCATGCACACCAACAGCTTAACATGGCGCCTCTAATGCTGAGAGTTTGATCATCATATTTTGAGTTACTGAGCCTGCAGGAACATTAGAGACATGAAGTTTCTCTAGGAATTGTCCCAGTAGTCATGACTTGAAGGAACTGAGGTATCTACCCCGAGACATCTCACTAAGAATCTGCCAGATACATGTATTCGCTTATAATTGCATTTTAACCATATAGAACAGGATAACTATCCTATAACCCAAAGACCTAAAGGAACAGGAACCTAGCATAACTATCCTATGAGAAAATCCACCCAGCAGCAGATCAAAACAGAGGCTGAGACACACAGTCAAGCATTAGGTGGAGCTCTGGGAGCCCTATATAAGAGAGGGAGGAGAGGGCTGGAGAGATGGCTCAGCCGTTAAAGGCTAGGCTCACAACCAAAAATGTAAGAGAGGGAGGAGGAACAGAGAGACCTGGAGGGGACAAGAACAACACATGAAGATCAACTGAACCTACCAACCTAGGCCCCTAGAGGCTTACAGAGACTAAAACACTAACCAAAAACTAAAACCAAAACCAAAACAAAACAAAAAACAACAAAAGAAACAAGAAAAAAGCTTAGACTAGACCTAGACCCCCCCTATACACATATAGACGATAGGCAACTTGGTCTTCATACAGATCCCTTAGCAAGTGAAGGGATGCCATCTCAGTCACGGACTCTGTTGCCTGTTAGTGGGACACCTTACCCTAGCTGGGCTGCCATGTTGGGCCCCAGAGCAAGAGGAAGCTCTTAGCCCTCATATGACTGAGGGAGGTAGATACTTGGGGGTCCCCCACACGAGGAGAAGGATAGGAGGGAGAGGGGAAAGAGGGTGAGAGGGTGGGACCGGGAGGAGAGGAGAAGATGGGCCTGTGATCAGGATGTAACTTGAATGAATAAATAAATGTTGAAAGAAAAAAAAAAAAGAATCTGCCAGATAAGCAGATTCTCACTTTTCTTTCTCCATTAGTGGCTGATTGGGTTCAGCCACACCCACATGAACCAAGCTGAGTCAAGTGGGGCAGTGAACTCAAGGACCAGGCAAAAGAGTGAGTGCAGACCTAGGGCAAGGAGGCAGGCATTGGGAGAGATGGGCCAGAAGCTCCAGTGTAGAGAAGAGGCAGTGCCTGTAGAAAGCGAAATGGAAAAGATGGTGGATGGGGCAGATGGCTGGCTGGAGTGCAGCTCAGTTGATAGAGCACTTGGCGAGCACTCATTCTAGTTTGATCTCCAGCACTGCATGAACCAGGTGTGTGACCCTGCACTTGGGAAGCAGAGGCAGGAGAATCTGTTACACAGTGAATTTGAGATGAACCTGGGCTAAAGGAGATCCTGGCGCCCGGAGGTGGGGGGAGCGGGGGTGGGGCGGGGGGAATTTTGAGATAAAGGAAGGGAGAGAGGAGAGAGAAGAAACATGTAGCCCAACCTCCGCAGCCGCTGCCATTCTGACGTTCTGTGGAGAGAGGGTCAGCTTTATCTTGCCCCACTAAAGCCTCAGGCTCTGCATTTAGCAAGAATCTTCCTGAGTTGTCTTTGGTGTCGTTCACCGCCATCTTGTGGCCTTTTGTGCTCTGGTTGTCCAGAAGGCTTTGCTTTCACAATGAGCCTCAGACTTCTCACCTGGACATTAAAGTCATGACTCCGCGGGTTGGAGTTATGGCTCATGCTGGCTTCTTCCAGTGTCCCAAATAGTAATAACCCAAACTAACTCTGCACCCTCGAGGCTCTGAGTGTTGGAGTGAGCACTCTACGTAATCTGGCTACACAAACCAGATCTTACAGATAAATTAACTGAGGTGTGCAGAGCCTGACTCATCTGCATCATTCACTCAGCAAATACCAAATGCTGGTGGTTTTTTCTGGAATCCTACGCTTGTATGGGAGGGAGACCTAGGCAAGGTCAGGGGGAAGCAGAGGGGCTGCTGGTGCATGCAGCTGTGGCCATGGCGGGAGGCAGGGTCTTGGGTATGGGCTGTGCTTTCCCAAGAAGAAGACAGTGGAAACGAGAGCCTAGCAAGCCTAGACTTCAGAGGTCTCCCAGCACCAAATGCCTACTCCCAGGTTTACTCTGGATCTATTGGCTCTTGTATCTGGAACCATCAGGGTGGGTGTATAGAGTGGTTGGGAAGACGGGAACGAGGAAGTCTCGTCGGGAGCCTTACAAGTCCTCCTCCCTCCGGTAGTTCTTCTCTGGGCCAAATGCTAAAATGCTCCTGGGTAATTTGTAAGATTAAAAAACCCACTTTGGGGACCAGAGAAATGGCTTAGTGGATAGAGAGGCACTTCACTGCCAACCTGAGATCTATCCCTAGGAAGCACATGGTGGAAGGATGGAACCAACTACCGTGTGTTGTCCTCCACCCTCCACACGACTGTGTGTGAATGTACTCAAGGGCACACTCAGGATCGTGTACACACACACACACACACACACACACACACACACACACTTTTTATGCTTAAAAATAAATACCCTGGGCTTCAGAGATGCCTCTGTGGTTAAGAGCACTGGCTGCTCTTTCAGAGGAACCAGGCTCAATTCCCAGCACCTACATGGCAGGTCACAACTGTCTGTGACATCTGTTCCAAGGGATCTGACACCCTCACACAGACATATATGCAGGCAAAACACTAATGTACATAAAATAAGAATAAGAAAATTATATATTTTTTTAAAACTCGCCTAGGGCCATCTGTGGCTGAGTTTTAAAAATAGTCAATAGATAGAGGACTTAGGAGAACTCACACCAATGATGGTAAAACTCAATTTCAAAATGTCACTCCATTATTATTGTAACCTACATTTTCCCTTCTTTTTTTCTCTTCAGCTATCAAGATGGAAACTTATGTAAAAGATTCAGAAGGGAACAAGTTTGAAATTCTGTTAATGAAACATATCCACTCCACCCCACTCACTGTGACTGTGGGCAAGTCACCAGTGAGGGGATACATCCAGGTGAAAACCAGGCACTGAAGTCACAGTTAACATGGGTCTCTACTTAACACTGTTTCTAAAGCTTTCTAGGAAAAAGAGATTTTCAGACGCCCATCACTCTTGATCCTTCAACAGAATCTCTTGCCCCTTAGGATGAGCATCTATTGCTGTTTTCAACTTCCAGTATCCCAGAGACATCTCCTGGGGTACATTTATCATTGGTGGCTACTGCTCAGGTTCCCCCCCATTTGTACCCAAACCTCCTTACACTTGTAATTCACAGTGATATCAGAAATGACATGAATGTGGAGGTAAGCACACATATGCTTCCAATATACCATTTATTCATGGTACATTTGGAGAACATTTAGCAACAACCACAAAATTGGAACCTTGAACTTGAGAAAATGTCTGGGAATGTTGTGAGTCAGGATTCCCTAAGCCACACATCACAGCTTCCATAAACTGACCTTCAAAGCGGATCTAGTAGGTTTGAAGGTCAGAAAAGGGGGTCAGAGATGCTAATGTAAGCATTTTTCTCACTCTTACACAAAAAAAATGTTAAAAAACGGGGGGGGGGGGGGGGGGGGAGGGGGGAAAACCTCTACTGCAGAACTTGAACTCCTCACCACTGCTTTCCTAGAGAAAATACCCAAACAATGAAGATATCCTAAGAAGGAATGCCTACAACTCTAAATGCCTACATTAAAAAAAAAGCAGAGAGGAGCTGGAGAAATGGTTCAGAGGTTAAGAGCACTGGCTACTCTTCTGGAGGTCCTGAGTTCAATTCCCAGTAACCACATGGTGGCTCATTGGCTCATAACCGTCTATATTGAGGTCTGGTGCCCTCTTCTGGTCTTTCAGGCATACATGCAGACAGAACACAGTATCCATAATAAATAAATGTTAAAAAAAAAAAGCAGAGAAATCTCAAACAACGTAATGATGTGCATTAGGACATCACACAAATGAGAATAAACCACACCCGAAGCAATAGATTGGAAAAACAACCAAGACCAAGACCAAAGCAGAAAGTAATGAAGTGGAAACAAGAAAAATGCAGAGAAAATTGGGCAGGACTCAATATTAGGAAAAACAGTACAAATGGGTAAAATTTTTCTCAGTTTATATTTGTTTAGTGGTTCCTTCGAAGATAGCAATGGATAGATGCTTCCCTTTTTCATTTTTTTTAATAGTTCAAAACACCTGAAGAATTTGCACATACGTTTATTTTCTTTGTATGGACTAGAATATCCATCCCATAAGTGAATATGGATGTCCCAGTGAGGGGAGCTGGTAGTATAACCAGTGCATAACAAAACAAATTTTATTTATCAAATAAATAAAAATTGTTTCTGAAAAAAATCTTAGTTGTGGGACCCTTGAGTGGTATCAGAGCCAGCGATGAGAAAGAGAACAGGAACACTGGGTGGGCTGTGCTGACATGAACGGGGCCAGCCCTTCATGTGGAGGTAGTGGGGATCTATCATTCCATTCAGATTAACTTTTTTCCCAATGCATTTCAAGTATATTTTATGTTCCTAAACCTTCCAGGAGGTTGTACAGAACATGGTGTGTTGTTTTGCAATCTGGATGCTGGAGAGGAGCAGAGTCAATTTGGAAATAAAAGATATTTAATTGAATTGGCTTTTGTTTTGACAGATGTTTTATACTGTACTTTATCTGTTAAGAACAAGATGTTCCAATAAATACTGGATAAGTGGGAGAGAAAATTTACTATGGGGCCGTAAATCAATTGGCAAGAGGTCGTAAACTGCAAGATTGGTGCTCAAAGCCTTTATTAGATTATCAGACTCGAAGATTGATCTGCAGTTTTATCTACCTTCTCTCCTCCGTCATTTTTATGGGATGTGAAAAAGAGTTATAAAGGATAAATTGCTTTAAAAATTAAAATATGGGTTTTAGACAAAGCAGTCTAGCAAGGTACGGAGCAGAGACTTTTTTAAGTGATGAACCCAGAGAGATACCCAAAACAGAAATATATTTGATACTTTGTAGGAGGTAATTGCCGGTTTAATAGGAAATTAAACACTAAGATGGAGGAATGACAGAAGTCTTAAAATCCAGAGGGCCCTGGAGGTTATTGCATCAGAGCCCCATCATCTCACAAACGAGGGGACTATAGTCTGCAAGCTCAAAGGTTCTTCTCCAGAAACAGCCAGACATGACATCAATGGCCCTCTTTGTACTAAAGATAATACAAAAGGGTTGTGATTTTTTTTTCTTTTTGGAAAGAGGACAATTTTAACAGAGATAGATAGATAGATAGATAGATAGATAGATAGATAGATAGATAGATAGATAGATAGAT
>CAJQZJ010000220.1:5823970-5904519 GCA_907164525.1 Lophiomys imhausi
GATAGATAGATAGATAGATAGATAGATAGATAGATAGATAGATAGATGTACACACACACACACACACACACACACACACACATATATATTTAACTTAAGACACATGCTGCCATGGGCTGCAGAGATGGTTCAATCATTAGAATGCTTGCTGCATAAGTATAGGACCTGAGTTCAATCCCTACCACCTACATAAAAAGACTAGTACCATGGTGCACAACTGTAACCCTGGCACTGGGGAAGTGGAAACAGGAGTCTCTCTGAGCTTTTCTATCCATCTAGACTAGTCAAATCTGTGAGCTAAGGGTTCAGTGAGAAGCTTTGTATCCCAAAAATAAGATGGAGAGCAACTGACAAAACCCACCAGTGTTGAGCTCTGTCTCCCTGCCTCACAGACACACACAAAAGGCACACACCACAAACTCCCTCAGGGCAGAAATCTCCCATTAAGTACGTTGTTTTAAGGGTCAATGAATATCTGTCTACACACTTTGGAATTGTTTTGGAGAATCTTCTGTGCACCTCAGTTCTGTGTTTCACATGCTGCTCTGTGCTGGCAATGCACTAGTGGCCCTACAAACTGAGAAAACAGACCTCTGCGCCAAGGGCTATGGATGAAACCCAGCTATTTGAGGCTGTGAGACATACCTTCCTACTTGGTGACCTCTCAACCAAAGGCAAGGCCAAGAGAGAATGACACAAGCCAGACACTAGGACATCAAATTTAAGGCATCGCAAACTCTCAGAGGTCCCAGACTGGGTGAATGAAAACGTCTGCTGAAGAAAGAGCTGACAGGTGGGATCAGCCTCTCCACAACCTGTGGCTCTATGCAATATTAGGAAGAGCCTGGACCTGAGGCCGGCTGCATCCTGATCAAAGCTGCACTGACCCCCCAAGTGGTCTGGAAACAGGAGCACTGGATATAGGGTGCCCAGATAAAACTGCAGGCATTTAGTTGAGTTACAATGTTAAAGAATTGCAAATAGCTTTCTGATAGAAGGTTATAAATGTCATAAAGCTATATGTCATAAATACTAATGGAACATACTAAAAGTCTGTTTTATATGAAATTCAAATTTGACTTATTGCCTATATTTTTATTTGCTAATTCTGACAATTTTTTCTGAAGAGAGAGCTAAGAAAAGCTAACAGAGGCAAAAGAAAAAACTATAAAAGGAAGGAGTTCAAGGAGAGCCCCAGAGAGATCCAGAGTGCCATACTGCAGAATAAAAAGGAAGTGATCTCAATCTAACATGCTTGTCAGGACCTCCCTCATAGCCCCACCTTGAATAGATTAGTACACATACAAAAAAATATACTGTCAAGCTAATTATACTTTTGTAATTAATCAATACATGTTTATTTAGTGTCATATATATATATATGCTATGTGAAGGGAGCTAGATGAATCTCTAAAGACATTTCATGGACTCCCATTGTTTCAGATTCTTTCAGTATCTGAGAGATCCCAGCTAATTCTTCAGTCTACATTTCATGAATTTCACCAAACTAATGGTGGATCTAATGTCAGTCACAGTTAGGAGGACCACTGCTTGGGGGGATTCTAAAGTCCAGCCTTCTAAGGCAAAGTATCATGAAAGTAGATTTACACCACCAAACTCCAGTAAGGTACAGAAATAGAAGTAGAGGAATGCGCTACAAGTCAGTCTGAGAAGAGGACTAAACCCCGAGGAGTCACTGTGGTACAGTACACACAAGGAGTGGAAAGACCCCTCCTTCAGACTCTCTTCCAACTCCTGCATCAGATAGGGGGCAAAACCAATGAGGGGGAAGACGGGGATATGGTGAACTCTAGAACATTCAGTTGACTCTCAAGAACACTCTTGGTGCACAGTGGAGGAGAAGGCAAGGCAATTTATCAAAAAGCCAGAAAGATGACATGTAGGACTTGAAGGCTAAATGGGGACTACACCATGATGGCAACAGACTTTCTGAAGAACCTGAAAGTTAGAGACATAGGCTGTCTTTGGGGAATCAATCTCTCAAAGGAAGTCTAGAAGATCCTCCACTTTAGGACCACTCTCAGGACTTCCTCAGCTTAAAAAAAAATCAGTTATTCTAATATGTATATTCGTGCGTGTGGAGGTGTGTGCATGTGGAAATGCATGTAGAAGCCAGAAGCTGATGGCCAGGTTCTTCCTCAATCACTGTCACTGTACCTTTTGAGATAGGGTCTCTCACTGACCCACCCTCACTAATTTGGCTAGACTGACTGGCCAGCAAGTCCTGGGGAAGCTCTTGTCTCATTGCTAATATTATATATGCATACCTCCATACACCTTTTAAAATTTTTATTGTTTTGTGTGTGGGTGTATGGGTGTCTTGCCTTCATCTATCCACAGAGGCCAAAAGAGGGCATTGTATCCCTTGAAACTGTAGTTACAATGGCTCTGAGCTGTCATAAGGGTGCTGGTAACTCAGTCCAGGTCCTCTGCAAAAGAAGCCAGTGTTTTTAATTACTGAACCATCTCTCCAGCCACCCAGCTTTAAAAAAATAAAAATAAAAAATGTGTTCTGGAGGATCCCTTATCTGAAATGTGTGGAACCAAAAGGATTTCAAACTCAGGACTTTTGTGGGGAGTTTTGAATATCTACATATCATAAATGATAGCTCATGGGGGATGGACTTGAATTGTAAACATTGAATCACTTCATATATACCTTGCACTATAGGTGAAGGTATTTTATACAATAGTTAATAATCCTGTGCGTGAAATAAAAGTTTGTGGTGTGTTGTCACTTGGTGCTCACTTCATATAAGACAGTACTGAAGACTTCATATTTGAGCATCTGGAATTCTTAGCCTGAGTTGGGGAGATGGCTCAGTAGGTAGAAGGATTGTTGCTCAAGAATATTCAGTTTGATCCCTAGAAACAGTGACTTAAAAAGAGGAGAAGAAGGAGGAAAAGCTCACTGGGTGCATGCCTCTAATCCTAGCACTCAGGAAGAAAAGACAGGTAGATCTCTTTGAGACTAGCCTAGTCTACATAGGGAGTCCAGGCCAGCCACAGCTATATAGTAAGACCTTGCCCCTCCCCCCCAAAAAATAGAAAGAAAAAGAAAAGCTGCGCACAGTAGTGTGTGTCTGCAATCTCAGAAACAGGGAGATCTCAGGGTCTTGGTGGTCTGCCAATCTGGCTTACTCTATGAGCGCTAGGCTATGGAAAGACTGTCTCAGTAAACAAGGTGCATATCCATCCTGAGAAACAACACCTAAAATTAACCTTTGGCTTTCACACAGATGTGCACACAAATACATCCACACACAAACATGAACCCAGGTAAGCATAGACCACATACAAATAAACAAATGCTCAACCCATCCTGGATTTAAATTTGGACAAAAGGGAGGCATTGTGGCTTCTAACTCTGGCCTTCTCCTCCTCCTCCCAGAGTTCTCAGAAGCAGAACTAGGTCTTCTATATCCAGAACACCATCGAAGCACGTCTGGGTTAGATCCGGGGGTGAGGCACATCTATACATGAGTGTGCAACTTGCTCAGGGGCTGGGGAGAGGAGCCAGGACAGACATAACTACTTTACCAAGTAACTTCATCAAGCCCCAGGTAACAAGGTCCCAGTAGTCTGGTTTAGGAACAAGCTGTTCCGTTCACATCATAATCTCAAGGCCAGAGTGAGTCATAAATATTGCTAATGTTTAATCAATGAATCCTTGGGCTCTCTGGGAGCAAGAGATGCAACTCATCACATTTTTCAATTGTTTTCAAATTTAAGTGGAAATTCTGTATTCACATTTCAAACTTTTTTTTGGTGCATGTGTGTGTATGTTTCGGGAAGTGGGTGTATGTGCATTTGTGTACACATGCATATGGATACCAGAGGACCACCGCAGGTGTCCTTCCTCATGAGCTCCATCACCATTTCTTTTTTTTTTTTTTCAGACAGGGCCTCTCTCTGGGGCTGGAGCTCGGTGACTCCACTAAGCTGGCTGGCCAGCAATTCCCATGGTCTGCCTCTCTTGGCCACCCCAGCACTCTGACTGAAAAATGAACTATCTGCCCAGCTGTCTTGGTTTTGTTTTGTAAACTTAGGTTCTGAAGATCCGGACTCAGGTCCTCATGGTTGCAAGGCAAACACTGACTGAGCCCTCTTCCCAGCCCAAATTTTAAAATGTGTAGCAGCAATCAACAGGATCTGCCAATGGCCCTGACCTCTGCCACACAGCTCTCTTTGTTTCTGTCAAGTTGGTCATGAAGTCTGCCCACTCAGGGTATCACCAGCCTGCCATCAGTATGCTGCTTTTCTAACTGAGACAGAAAGTACTCCAAACCATTAGAGCTTGCTAAGAAGAGCTAGGGAGTAGATTGTCCCCCTTTTATAGGCATCTGAGGGTCCCAGGCTGAGAATGGCCATGCCTGACAAGTTCACAGAGCTCTCAGACTTGTAAGAGTCTTCTCCAGAAAATAAAAATTAAAAAAAAAAATCAAGCTATGTTCTGATTTAACAGCATCTGGCAGGCCAACTATATTATTTTTGAACACACAGACATAAATTTGATATGAATAATAAAACAAGTATACCATGGACAAAGGAAATATAGAATTCACCTAATCTTCAAAAGAAATTCTATACTTGAATAATTAACCACGCTCTATTTATAAAACTAGAGTAATTGAAAACAGGATTTTTCTGTTGATTCATATAGCCTCTGAAATATTTATTATTGCAAGTCGAAAGATCTGTCTGGGGTTTGTCACTGAAAATGTCTAAACTCAGTGTCCAGATGTTTATTTAAGTTGCTCCCACAGAGTTCTAATGTCAATATCAGGGGTTATCAGAGAGCATCGCTGTGTATCTTCCCTGACTAATATTCTCATTTCTCCTGCATCTTTGATGTTTTCTTTCATTAAAATTCCTGGCTTAGATCCACAAAAATCTGCTGAGCTTGCATAAAAATCAGCCTGCTTATTTGACATCCAAGGATGCCCTGCATTTCCACAAAGATAGTATATATCAGTAGTTATCACTCATGCATCACGAGCAACAATGTAAGGACAGCCTCAGAATGAAAAAAAAAAAAAGCTCAGAACCAAGATTTTAGAATGCCTAGGTTTCTACTAAAAGCATATATAATCACTTCCCACAGTGTCATGTGATGGGATTCCATACTTTTTGCCCAAGTGTAAAATTTTTCTCTCACTCTCACATATCGTGTGTTCTTTTGAAATCCTGAAGTAAGATTATTTTAAAATTTTAAAGGAAACCAGGCTCTCTGTCCCAACTCACTTCCTGTAGGCTAGTGTAGAATACCATACCTGGGAGCGTGTTTTAAAGATGTATTGTGGGTGTCCCTTCCCTTGAATAAGACTGCGAAAAAGAAAGTGAGTCTGTTTGGAAGCTGGCCAGGTGAGAATGTGTCCTCCAAGTTCTACCTTCCCAAAGTGAACTGAATTTTATCCAAATTGTTGAAACACCTAAAAATCAAAGAAAGGAAGTGAAGTAACAAGTAAATAAAAGGAGTAAATGAAGTTTGCATGAACTCTCCAAAGAGCCCAGTGCCTCTGGAGGCTGGTCCAGTCCCCTAAAGTAGGATGGAGTGGGAAGCTGGGAGCAACTGTGTTAAACCCAGCTTACCCCCCAGTCATCATGTGTGGTTAAGAGAAGGAAAGTTTGGCACTAGTGTTTAAAAGCACTAACAGTGCTAACTATAACAGCACTAACTAATGCCCCTTGGAAAGAAGTGTGTCACTGCCATAGGCAGGTTAACTAGAGGACGTGATTAAATTGTCATAAACTCCAGTACAACCCAAGAATATCTTAGCACGGAAGGGCCACTCGATAAGCATTTATCTGCTTCTCACTGAACATGTAGCCCAACATTTCTATATTAAGAGCTATCATGTAAAATTGAGTCTGCGGGTAAATGTCCGTGAAATGCTGGGTTAAATCAAGTTAAATGGGTTCTTTACCCCCCAAGGCTTTCAAACCTTCTAATATACTAACGTGATTATGAATTAGCACGAGGAGAGGTGGGAAGGGAGAATTTATGCTGTTTCCCAACCAAATTCCAATTATTGCTGCATTTCTGTTTTGAGAGACCCATTTGGATATATGTGATCAGGCCCAGCCTTTCTGTTTAGCAAATGATTCCGAACTCCATAAATTAACTGCCTTGGCAGCACTCATTTTGTTAACAACAAATCCAGAACTCTGTGTGCCCCCACCTACCACTATGCCTTTATCTCCATCACTCAGTTTGTCTTGATTCATACCAGAGAGCCCAGAATTCTGTCGAGGGGCACGTTTTTTGCTCTCTGGCTAACAGATTCATTTCTACTTCATGGTGACACCCATGTGTGACACTACTTACTTACCTTAACTTTTATTATTGGTGTGTGTGCATGATGTGGGGCAGGGATAAGGCATGTTAGTCGGCATAGTATGGAAGTCAGATCTCCCCTTCCACCTTTGTGAAGGTTCCAGAGACCTATCTCTAGTTTCCAGACTTGCACTGCAAGCCCTCTACCCGCTAAGCCATTTCGACAGCCAAGGAACACACTTTGAAAATCAGCACTATAGGTGGTAACTATAACTGGCGACTTGCCCTTAGCACTAGGAACCTTATGGACCTTAGAATGACTTCAATACTTAGAATATGAAAGAAAGTGAACAAACACATTTGGAAGAGAGTTGAGTAGAATTCCTATCTCCATTGTATCTTTCTATTACATTCTGTTAACTATTGTGTGTTTCACCAGACTATTGATTTCTAAGAAGGAAAGGAATGAAACATATAGTCTATTGTGTGACATGTAATAGATTTTGGTGAGTACCCAGTGGGCAGGAGGGCTGGCTAGCTGGCTAGCTGGGTGGATGGATGATGGAAGGAAGGAAGGAAGGAAGGAAGGAAGGAAGGAAGGAAGGAAGGAAGGAAGGAAGGAAGGAAGGAAGGAAAGAAGGAAAAATGGATGGATGGACAGCCAACAAGCAAACTGGGTTGCATGCATGATGGATGGATCTAACCAAGCAAACCAACATGAAGTGTCTTGCTTTAAAGAAGGCCTCAAAGGTCTCACTCTCTTCATGGCTGCTGATACAGTGTGGCAGGCCAGCCTCATCTCTTGCAGATACAGATTCACTGTATCCCCCCTGGAACTATAAACCAAAATAAACCCTTTCTCCAAGACTGGGGTGGGGAGTCACATGACACAGAGAGACAGGAAAGAGGAGAGAGGAGAGACAGTGGGTGAGTGAGTGAGAGAGAGAGCTTCTGAGCTCTGAAGAAAACTCAGTGCCACAGTTCCAGATGAGACAAAAAGAAAATGATTTCTGTCTCCAATGATGATCTAGGCTGAGACACAGGGTCTAGGCCTGGGCACAAAGCAGGCTGATGGCTAAGCAGTATTGACCTTGGAGATTTCACAAAGCACATCTAGATTGGAACAATGCAGTCTGGTCCCACTAAAGAAAAACTCACAAACTTGGGGCTGGAGACATGAGTGATTTAAGAGCACAAGCTGCTCTTGTAGAGGACATGGATTCAGATCCCAACATCCACACAGTGGCTCACAACTATCTGCAACTCCAGTTCTGGAGGATCCACTGCCATCTTCTGGCTTCTACAAATGCTGCACCCATATGGTGTGCATAAATGGAGGCAAACACTCATAAAGTAAAAATGAATATTATAAAGGGAGATTGCAAATTGTCTTTTTGTGTTGCTCATTCTTTTAAAATATAGAATAGAGCTGAAAGCACATAACCTGGACATGTACCCAGGGTCAACTGTGACAGCAGTCTCAAGGTGCCCTGCTAGGAAGCTAGCTTTGCCTAAAACCCTAAATTATTAATAACTGTACTTGGGACATACTGTGTTATTTGGGTCTAGCCCTCTAGTGCTGAAAGCTCACAGCATGGCTCCCAAAGTATCCTCTAGTGTAAGAATTGCCTATGGAAATATCTGGATGGTCACTGCCCTTCCTGCTCCATTGGTGTCAATGCAAATTTTATCTGAGTTTTGCTCAGGGAGGAAATTCCTTTTAACATTAATAATTTGGCTAATGATTCTATATGCAGATTTTTCTGAAAAAAATTGGGTAAGCCCAGTCTGAAAGAGACGTCTCTCTTGGTTCTAAATGTGCCATTCCAAAATTTCTTGACAAAATAAATGCATTTAAGAACATTTAAGCAGCCGGGTGGTGGTGGCGCACGCCTTTAATCCCAGCACTTGGGAGGCAGAGGCAGGCGGATCTTTGTGAGTTCGAGGCCAGCCTGGTCTACAAAGTGAGTCCAGGACAGCCAGAGATATTCAGAGAAACCCTGTCTCGAAAAACCAAAAAAAAAAAAAAAGAACATTTAAGCAAGCTGTATCTGATCAGTGTTATTTTCAAAGTGATCATTTTCTAAGGATGATAAATTTCTTTTCTTTTCTTTTTTTTAAGAATCAGTGGAACACAAAGGAAACAGTAAACCCAGGAACACACAAAAGCAGCCACCATGAACTCAGCCCAGGTGTGTATCCTGGGATCCAGAGTGAGGGAGGATCCCAGGGAAAGAATGTGGCAGGGCCTCCTGATGAGAAATCCCATCTGAGACCTCAGAAATCTGGATCTAATTCTGGACTCCATCTCTATCTCACTGCATAATTAAGGGGGCAGCTTGGGCTGATCTGTCCTTCACTTTGTCCTGTTTAAAACGATAGGATCTGGCCTCTCCCACTTCTCAGGAATGCCATGTCAGCAGAGGTTGGGGATGTCAATGGCCAAGTAGCTGCAGGCAGCCGGGAGCTGTGCCCAGCCCCAGCTGCCCTCCTGCCTCAGCCTGTCTCACAAATCAATGCCTATGGTCACACAGGGTCTGCCGGAAAGAGCTCAAATAAGCTGTATACAACTCCAGTCTCCCCTTGAGATAATGAGGCAAAATAACATTTCTTTGGTGAAGCAGAAATTTCAACTGCATAAAAATATTTCTGTGAAATAAAGCCATGCGTAAATACAAATATAGGAAAGGTCTGTTACAAAAACATCTGCCCAAGAGTTGAGCGGTGTGGACTCTGTCGTGGCTCTTTTGGGTGAGTGACCTGAGACATCTTTCCCTAAGTAGTGTCTGTTTTTTACTGGAAGCCTTGATGGGCATTCTGCATTTGTGAATTCACTCGCATGCTGGCATGCCTGGTACCTACACAGTAAGTGCTCTATAAATGCTAGCTGTCTGTATGATTAAATGATTTAATCCCCTAGTGTATGTGCAAAAGGTCTTATTCCCATTGTGTAAATGAGAAAGACTTGGGGGACAGAGGAGTAGCTGTTCTACTGCTCTGCCCAGATCTCTTCTAGAATTAAGAGTACTTTCCCCCAGCTGCCAGGAATGCTGCCAGACCAAGACCCTGTCAGCCCTCTTTGGAGACTGCTTCAGCTGAAGAAGGCTGGCTCACTCAGGGTCATGCTTCCTGCCAGGATCACGCTTTCTACATCTAGTGATTGGTCAAACATGGTAAAAGAGTCTGGCTTCCTGTATTAGTTTCCTGGAGCTGCCATAACAAATTACCACAAACTGGGTGGCTTAAAACAGCAGAAAGGTATTTCCTCAAGCTATGTGTACCAAGGCTTTAAGTCCAGTTGCTGGCAGGCTGGCTCCTTCTGGAGGCTCTACATGAATTAGTCCTTGCCTGTCCAAAACTCCTGGGAGCAGCAGGTCACCCTTGACACTCTAGCTGGTAGATGCTTCGTTCTGGTCTCTGTTTCTGGCTCCTCCTGCCCTTCCGTGCCAACCTGAGGAGTGTCCAGTCTCCCTCCTGTGTGTCTGTGTCTGTGTGTGTGTCTATCTCTCTCTTATGTGTATGTATCCATGTGTGTACATGTGCGTATAAGCGTTCATATGGATGCCAGAGGTCAAATTCAATATTCCTCACTCACTCCACTTTAGAGACTAGTCTCTCACTGAAGCAGGAGCTCATTGATCAGCTAGAACATTGGCCAGTGAGGTGCAAGGATCCTCCGTACTTTGCCTTCCCAGCCCGTGGATTCCAGGTACACACTGCCACACTCTGCTTGTATGTGGATGCTAGGGGATCCAAACTCAAGTCCTCATGTTTGTACAGCAAACATTTTACTGTGATGTCACCCTAGACCTCCCTCTCCTTTCTCCTAGGAAGACTACCACCATTGTGTTTAAGATTTACTCTAAACACAGAATGATTGTATCAGGAAACATTTCATTTGATTATGTTTGCAGCAATCCATAGGTACAGAGGGTGAGCAATGGAGCCACAATTCAGCCCTTTCCACTCTCTGTAGGGAACCTGAGCTGAAGTTACATCCCACCTCCATAAGATCACCTGAGGCCTTTGCAGAGACTTCATCACAGCCCCAAGACCTCCCTCCAACCCCACTTCTTTCCTTTCATTCCACCTGGTCCTCTCCCTAGCAAGCATCCTGTATATTATCCTCACTTCAGGGTGTGATCACAGCATATATTTCAGTCCCCTGGAACATCAATATTTGATTCAGATATTTAAAACAGCAACAACAACTTTTGGGGCTGGAGAGAAGGCTCAGTCAGTAAAGTGTTTGCCATGTACACATGAGGACCTGAGTTCAATCACCAATGTCTGTGTAAAAAGACAGGCACCGTGGCTTGTGCCTATATCCCAGTTCTGGGGAGGCAGAGACAGGAGGATCCCTGGGCCTTGCTGCCTGTGCTCATGTTTAACACAAAAGTGTCTTAGTTCCATTCTGCTGTAACAAAGAGCAACTTGTGTGTGGAAGGGTTTGTTTTAGTACTCAGTTCTAGGTTAGAGTCTGTCATTGAGGAAAATCGGGGAAGAACTTAAGGAGCACACATGTGCTTGCTGGTGCATGCTCAGCTAGCTTTCTTATTCAGCCCAGAACCAACAGCCTAGGGATGGTGCTGCCCACAGTGGACTATGCCTTTATACAGCTAGTAGCGATCAGAGTACCGAGATCCCTGGGCCAATTTCATGTAGGCAATTCCTCACTTGAGACTTCTCCTCTCCAGGCTGTGTCAAGCTGATAACTAAAGCTAACCGTGACGGTGTCAACCACTACCCTTCTCTACTTTCCATTTCCTATTTCTCCTCTTCTCTCATCCCACCCATCTATTTCCATAAAACCTGCTGGCTTCTATTCCCATTGAAGCCCGACTTCCCTCAGGAAGTCACCTGATAAAACTAATATGCACCAAGACATTAGTAAGATCAATAATGGTCGAGTGCTCCAGAAGGGGGTGGATGACTGAAATGTCACAGAAGGATGGGTAAGCCATTTTGTTAGGTGACACAATTGAAGCTGCTGAAAACCTACAGGAGGAAGTGATGTGAAGCTGGGCTCATTCAAAACACCAAGTCAGGCAACAAAAAGAATGGGACCATATTTATAAATGATACTAATGGACGGTACAACCTCCAGATTGAAAACTGGTTTTGTTAGTAACTGGACTTGCCTGCAATGTCCTAAACATTTTTGTGCTTTTTTAAGATAGAAAAGAGGCTTCTGGCATTGTAATTTTTCTGTAACTGTAAAAAAAAAATAAGTGTCAAATTAATTGTAAGATGACTCACAGTAAGCAAGGGCACTGGGCAAAAGGAGTTGCACAGCCATAAGCAAGGCCTCAGGCTGTTCTGTTTCTCAGTTTCCCCATTTGCACACATATGGCACTAAAAAGGAAGACATGTATTTCCTAATAACGTTTTAAGACAAAATATATACATGCACAAAGCTGACACCTCCACAACCCTTAAGGAACACACCTAAGTGCTCAAAATATTGTATGTCTCTTACTATCTTGCCTTCCTGGGAAAGTTTTCCGTATGAAGTAAGGGTTTTCCTTAACTCAACACTCATTTCCCTTTGTCCAAATAGGTGTTATAGAAAGTCTCTCCTGTCCTCAACTGATGTATGTTTTTGTCAGTATAACCATCCTGTATAAGAATGGGTTTCATTGTACTAATGTATATTTTTGTCAGTATAAACTATCCTGTATAAGAATGGGTTTCATTGTACTGATGTATGTTTTTGTCAGTATAACCCATCCTGTATAAGAATGGGTTTCATTGTGACATTCTCGTGCGTGTATATAATACAATTTGATCATGTTCACCCCGTTCCCCCTACTCCCGAGGGCCACTGTCCTCTTCCCAAATGACCCCTGCATTAGTCTCTGCTGCTGTGATAAAGCATCATGACCAAGGTAACTTGGAGAAGAAAATGTTTATTTGGACTTTATGGTCCCTGCCAGGCTCCATTACAGTGGGGAAGGTACAGCAGCAATGGAGCAGGATCCTGAGAGATTATCCCTCAGCCACAAACAGGAAGCAGAGAGTACACTGGGAGTGCAGAGAGGCCATAAACTCTCCAAGCTATCCCCCTCAGTGACATACTTCCTCTGAGGATCCAACACCTAAACCTCCCCCAAACAGCATCCCCAGTCAGGGACCACATGTTCAAATATATGAACCTATGGGGGACACTTGTCATTCAAATCACCACAACCTCTTCTATTTCATGTTTATTTTTAATGACCCATTGAGTTTCACTAAGATTGCTTCCAGGAGCACCTTGCTCATGACTACATACTCTAAAAAAAATGTCTTTCCCTCCCCCAGCCACCATTCATTGTCTATTTATGCTCAGGGAGGGGTGAAGCCTCGTGAGACGACCTCCCCTTCTCAATTGATTTTAACACTAAATTTAAGGCTTATTTCTTTCTTTAAATTGGTGGTTTCTGTTTCAAAATTTGCATTTATTATCCATCTGTTTATTCCTTTGTGTGTCTGTGCATGCAAGAGGCACATACATGTGTGCACCCTTATGTGCAGGTCAGAGCGCAACTTGTGGGACTGTGTTCTCTCCTTCTGCCATTTGGGTTCTAGGGTTGAAACTCCAGTCATCAGGGTTGGTGGCAATCAGCTTTACCCACTCCCAGCCATCTTACCAGCCTCCCATTTGAAGTTTTGTGCAGTGGTAATTTTAAAACATTTTGCTTCATATGGGCTAAGATACCTTCCAACCTACTCCAATGGTAATTGTTACCATGATTACAATAAGGTTTTTCATCTATTTTTCTGCCTTCAAAGTGCTTCTTTTGAAACTGTGCTCTTCCCAACATACACTATATATTAGATAAGGGATGGCTGATTTCATCTTACAGACTTCATAGTTGGAAGAGCCCACAACTTCCCATTTGATTAAAAGGAAATAGTGGTATTTAAGTCCTGAACCTAATAACTAACACTATCCCAGTGGCTCACTCTCTTTTGCTTTCTTTTTTTTTTTTTTAATTACAGTTTTCTAAAGTTATCTGGGAAGTAATAGATCATAGTTAATTGTCCAGGCTTTTGTGCTGTGCTTTTAGCATTGGGTCTGATTTGTGGCCTGGCTGTAGTTCAGTATTATCTAATGTGAGGTTTATGTCACCGGCCTTGTATCAAAGCTTCCTCACTTTAGCCAGAAATTAAAATAACAACTTTAAGTTTCTTCCTGGTGTCAGGCAGCTGATCAATAATGAGACTTACTGTGTTTTAAAAAAATGATTTTTTTTTCATGCTCCCCATAAAAAGCTAGAAATATAATCCTTTTATTGAGCTCAGGCGTTCAACTTTTCCTGTACAAAGACAAATCTTTTTCTATTTTCTAACAGCCTCCTCTCTTGTAACATCACAAACTGACTGTTGAGCCCACAGGGAGTAAACCGTCAGGTCTACCTGATTGTCTGAAGTCTAAGACGCCCACAATGTTCCTCAATGCTCTTCTGAAACATTCTGAAACAGGGAATTCTTAAGGGGGAGGAGAAATACACCAGAAGTAGCTAAAATGATCGATCAAAGAATGATTCAAAAGAAAGTGTCCTAAAGGGCTGGGGAGACAGCTCTTCTTAGAAAGTGCTTGGCAAGTAAGCATGAATGCTGGAGCCTTCAGGTGCCCAGCAGCTAGGTAAAGGTGAGGCACATCAGCAGTGTGCCTGTGATCCCACTGAGTCAGAGAAAGAAGATCCCTGGGGCTCACTGGCCAGGTAGTGTAGCCCAATAGATAAGCTCCAGACATGACCCCAAAAAAGAAGGTGGAGAGACACTCAATATCAATCTCAGGCACGTGTATGTGCATGTGTGTGGGCATGCAGGTGTCGCACAAGAAAATATTCTACGGAGAAAAATCCCCAGAATGAAAACTCTTTTGTAGTGTACAGACAAGACAAATGACCTCGGATTATCTGAAGACCTCACCTAGGGCTTACACTTTCGAAAGCCTGCAGTAGCCTGGATTTGTGGTATTCACCTGCATGCAACACCATGCAGCCCAGGTCCCCAGACTCATGAGTGGTGGGTTCCTTTCTTCGTGGGCCTCTGAGTGGCCCTGAACAAATCACCTCAGCCCTTACAGGAAGGAGAGCAAACCCCAACTAGCTATCATCTGCTCCTCTTGGCTTGCAGTGATCATTCTGGCTCCCCTGGGAATGCAGCTGGGATCCCAGGCAGGCCTGTGAAAATGGAAACTTAGTACTGTTGACAACTATTAAGTGGAGAGATTACACCTGTGCCCAAGCTTTAGCACCTACTTCCTTTTCTTGACTTACTCACTTAAAGGCGGGGACTGCTGCAGACCCGTTCCATCTTCCAGTTGTAAGCCCCATTTGACTTTTTAAAAGTTTCACTGTTCTTAACCAAAACTACACACCACTAGATATTAACACGAATGCAGCATTCTGAAATTTCTATCCAGATTACAGAAAATAAACAGCACCCTCACAAAAATGACAGCATACTTCAGTAGATAACACAGTGCCAAATCCCATCTCCTGAGTTTCAGAACAGAATGCTAGGGACAAAAAGGCAGAATAAATGACAGGCCAGATACTTTTTTTGTTTTTTGTTTTTCGAGACAGGGTTTCTCTGTGTAGCCTTGGCTGTCCTGGACTTGCTTTGTACACCAGGCTGGCCTCAGACTCACAGAGATCTACCTGCCTCTGCCTCCCCAGTGCTGGGATTAAAGGTGTGCACCACCATGCCCAGCGTGACACTTTTTTAAATGAGTTTGTATCCCCAAGTCACTGTTTGTGGAACACAAGAAATGGCTCCTAAAAAATGGCTCCTGCATTTTTAATGAGAATGGAAAGAACCATTTAAAACTAACAAAGCAGGGGCTGGAGAGGCAGCTACCAGTTTAAGAGCACTGGCTGCTCTTCCAGAGGACCCTAGTTCAATTCCCAGTACCCATGAAGCAGCTCACAACCACCCTAACTCCAATTCCAAGGGATCTGATGCCCTCTTCTAGCCTCCTCAAGCACCAGGCACATACATGGTACATATATGCATATGCAGGCAAAATACTCATATGCATAAGTTTTAAAAAAAAATCAACTTGAAGAACTTCTCCAGCAATTAAGGCAATATATTGTTAACATAGATTAATGAGAATGAAGAAAGAATGCCTAAATGCCAGCCATATGTAGCAGAAGTGTGTAGGAGAGCAGGGGAGGACTGTATTTGCATTCCACAATGCTAGGGCAAGTGGTTACCCCACTTTCCCTGCTCACACAAAGATAACTACATTCCAAGTGAAATAAAGGCCTAATGCAAAAGAAAAAAGTGTAAAGCACTCTGCAACCATGAAGATTTTTAAGGTACTGGAGAGATGGCTCAGCAGTTAGAGTGCATGTTGCACAAGTGTAAGGACCAGAATTCAGGTCCCAGAATCATGACAAGCTAAATGTGATCCCATGCATGCTTATAATTCCAGCAATGAGGAGGCCAGAGACAGGAAAGCCTTACTGAAGAGCAACCTAGCTGAAAAATGTAAACTCTGGATTCAGGGACAGACCTTATCTTAAAGAAATAAGGTAGAATGTGATAAAGGAGGACATGTCACCCTCATCCTACACACACACATGCGCAAGAGGAGCTGGAATTACAGATGGTTGTTGGTCACCATATGGCCCAATATGTGGAATACAGCAGGTTTAAGTAACCATGTCCCCCATAAGCTCAGATATCTGAATACTTACTTGGTCCCCAGTTAGTGGCAGTTTGGGGAGGTTGAAATGTGGCCTTGCTCGAGGAAGTATGTTGCGGGGGCAGGCCTTGGGTGTCCATAATCTCATCCCATGTCCAGTTCCCTCTGTTTCATGTTTGCATTAAGGATATGAGCTCTCAATATACCATAAAAAGGATAAAATACCCCCAAATTTAGAGGATATTTATAGCAAATATAACTACACAAATATTAAGTTCTTTGATTGAGTACCAGAAATTAAAATCCATGCATCTGTGTATGTACTGGTAAGGAAACAAAGAGAGCTAATAAAACACAATTTAAAAAAATGGGCAGTACGCAAACAAGCACTTCTGAAAAATAGCTAAGTATGCGATGATGTCTCAATGCCATTTCTAATTAGAGGAATGAAAAACAAAACCAATGCCGGGCGGTGGTGGCGCACGCCTTTAATCCCAGCACTTGGGAGGCAGAGGCAGGTGGATCTTTGTGAGTTCGAGGCCAGCCTGGTCTATAAAGTGAGTCCAGGACAGCCAGGGCTACACAGAGAAACCTTGTCTCGAAAAACCAAAAAACAATAAAAATAAAAAGAAAAAGAAAAACAAAACCAGTGTTGTGATTTGAATATGGTCCATGTGTTTGAACGTTTGGTCCCAGGCTGGGGGCACTGTTTGGGGAGGGTGGAGAACCTTAGGAGGCAGAGCCTTGCTGGAAGAAGAGTCACTAGGGGTGAGCTTTCAAGTTTTGCACCCTGACTCCACTTCATGCACATAATGACATGTACTTGACTGACCTCACACTCCTGCTGCCAGGGCCCCTGTCCCATGATGGAATGTATTCCCTTTGGAACTGTAACCAAGTAAACCCTCTCTCCCCAAAGGTGCTTCTTGATAGGGCTTTCTACCATGACACCAGGAAAGTAACAAATACAACCACAAGGAATCCTAAAATAACCTATAGTCTGGCAATGCCAAATGTGAGCAAATGGAATTCTCTTACACTATCAAGAGGTGATGGGAGCATAAAATGTTAAAAGTAGGTATACAGAGCAACCCAACAAATCCACTCCTGAATTACATCCTATAAAAATGTATTCGGAGCTAGGCATGGTGGCACACACCTAATCCCAGCCTGGGGAAGGCAAAGGCAGGCCTGTCTCTGAGTTTAAGCCAGGTCTATGTAGTGATTTCCAGGCCAGCCGGGCTAGAATGAGACTCCTAAGTGTTCAGATGGGCCAAGAGACTGTCTCACTGCTTTCCACACCCCAAATGATGTCAATCACAGAAGAAACCACACACTAATGAAACAGCACAAGATATACTAATCACAATGAAAATTAACCAACCAAACCACATGACATGAATCTCCTAAACAATGTTGAATGAAAGGCACAGGGTACAACAGAGAGTAACTGAATCTCTGTACAAGTCAGAAGTGGACATACATAATTGGCAAATAACAAAAAACAACTCAGCAGATGTTGCCACAGTCAGGAGAGCGGTGACTGCTTTGGGGAGGGTGTGCTAAGGAGGGGACACATGCAAGCACATGGAGGGCTGGCTGTGGCTTTATCCATTAAACTGGTAGTACTTCATATACTTTCTTGGTTATGTGCCACAAAACTTAAGGAGGACTTATTCTACTGAGTATTAATGCCAATTAAATCCATAATGATTAACAGTTTGAAAATATTAAGGCCAGAAATAGGCCTAAGACATAAAAGGCTAGGGGGTGGGATTTACACGGGACAGGACACAGGACAGGACAGGGGACAACAGGACCCAGCAAAAACCAGTCTTTTGAAACACACAAGCAAAGGCAGGCTCCTGGACACAACCAAAATCAAACATCATAAACTATATTAAAAGGCAAATGGCCCACTAAAATATAATCCATGACAAAGGGTGAAAGGGTAGGGATTCCTCATCATTCAGAACTGGTAAGCCAAGGAAAATGGGCAAACTCTCCAAAAGATTGCAAACATATGGATAAAGCTATTCTTACAAAAGCTTTTCAAAGAATAGTAGTCACTGTCCTTGTAAGCCAGTAACTTAAAAAACACAAACCTCATTTAAGAAACATGTATTTTAAATGTAACCTTTTTCACTAATTTGAAAAGGTCTTTAAGTATTAACGTTAACTTGTGTTTATTTCTAGGACGACGAATAACCTCTGCAGTGAGTAACATATACCAAGACCCTCAAAAACTGCATTTCAGTTAGAAAGTTCACTTCTCTAAGCTGTGCCTGATAGTTCAGGCCTATATTCCCAACAACCTCAGAGACTGAAGCAGGAGGAAAGTAAGTTCAAAGCCAACTTGGGTTAACTAGGTGAGATCTTGTCTCAAAAACTCAAGTCACCTGAGGCTGGTAATGTAGCTCACTCAGTGGTAGAGCACTTGCTCAGCCTTATCAGGCCCTTGGTTCAATCCCCAGCTTCATGAAAAGACAAAACAACTCATTTCTAAAAAAGATCTGGGAATAAGCAAGCTGGGATGAGCTTTCAAGGTGCTGATCACATCACCATTCACTGATTATACAACCATCATCTAGTGAGATATGGGTTTAAAAAGCTACAGAGCAGCCACGAAAAGCATATTGTGGCTGAGATGTTAAACATTTAATACAGGAAATGTCTGCAAAACATAAAGCAGACTGATAATATACACAAAATGACTGTATAAAAAAGTAAGTCAAAATACAAACACTACAATATTCACAGACCGAGTGGTCGGCTCACTGGGGACTGACTATGAGATTTTGTACTTGTGCATGAGCTCCTTTACCAGCCTTGTAGACATGCTAGTCCATTCCACAGATGAAGAACAGCAAAAAATCTGTTTTGAAATCATCTACTAGTATTTTTTTTTTTTTTTTGGTTTTTCGAGACAAGGTTTCTCTGTGTAGCCCTGGCTGTCCTGGACTCACTTTATAGACCAGGCTGGCCTCGAACTCACAAAGATCCACCTGCCTCTGCCTCCCAAGTGCTGGGATTAAAGGCTTGCGCCACCACCGCCCGGTATCTACTAGTATTTTTAAAACCACAGGTTCCATATCGTTCTTACAGCAGCCTTTTCTCAGTGGGAGAGATATGGAAAGTTCTTATTACAGCTGGAAACATCCACTATGGAACCAAGCCCTTCCTAGTACATGTGCATCTGACCTAAATGTGGTTTTAGTCCAATTTCATGTATGGACATTGCTTTTAAAAAAGTAAAATCCAGGGCTGGAGAGATGGCTCAGAGGTTAAGAACACTGCCTGTTCTTCCAAAGGTCCTGAGTTCAATTCCCAGCAACCGCATGGTGGCTCACAACCATCTACAAAATGAGATCTGGTGCCCTCTTCTGGAGTGAATGTATACATGCAGGAAGAACACTGTATACATAATAAATAAATAAATAAAATCTTTAAAAAAAAAAGTAAAATCCAAACAAGTACCAAGAAAATATTACCATCAGCACGTGAAATTGCTCTGATTGGTATTTTATTTCTCCTTTACAAGTTCCACATAATAGACAATGGTTTATTTGATAACATTGTTATCTTTGCTGAAAACAATCATATAATCATTTTAAACAACACAAATGTGTACATATGAGACTGAGGTTTCTGCAGCCTATAAACACCTCTTTGGGTTTAAAAAGGAAAAAAGCAATATACTAACAATTCAACTGTAACTCTTAGAAAAACACCAGTTTCCTAACCAAACATGAGCATCCTGTACAGGGACCTACCATCCAAGAGCTCAAGCCATGGGACGCCAAGAGCAGCTCCCCCACACCAGCTCTGCAGACCCTCCCCCATCCAGCACCTCTTCAAAACGCTCCTTCTCCTCATAACAGGATGACAGCAGTCACCCCAAAAGAAGACAGGAGCAGCAAATATACACTTGCTGTAAAATTCTGAGTGTCTTCCACAGTATTTCACACCCAGCATCTCAGGAACTCCATGCAAGCATGCGTACCATTCTTTACACTGCTCCCTTCATTTTTCAAGAGAGGGAACCAGATCTTCCTAACTCGTTTTCGGTGCTGGGGATTACAATTAAGCAATGCTATTTGATAAGAGTAAGAATGAGGAAAAAGCAGTTATTTTAAAGAAAAAGTGTGCTCTATTCACACTAAAATATCAGACCAATGCACAACATACTGCAAATACTGTAATACAACACGGTCAAACACAATGTTCAAATAGTAAACTGTTCAAGCATGTGAAGGTCATCTTCTGACAGACAAACTGGGATCTTGTTTTGTAGCTACATCCGTGTAACTTTTAACCTGTTGTCCCTCAACAAGGCCTGACCCTGATCTTGATACTTGTTAAGAAGTTTGATGTAAGACAACGACAGCTCAACAGTCAGCGATCGAGGCTCCCAGCGCATGTCTTCAGCATTCATCCGACGACTGGGCGTCACCTTCATCCCTCACCTCTCGGTATCTCCCTGAAGACTCCCCTTCTGGATTGTAGCTCTGCATTTTAATATTCAGTCTCTCTGCTAGTTTCTGGGCTGCGAGCTTTGCCTGCATCTCCTTTAAAAGAAAGAACAAAGGCCACGTACACATCCACAGCTCCTCTTACAACAATATTTCAAATAGACTGGAGATAAAGGAACATTAATTCCCTGTCTGTGGCAATATAAGTTGACAGTGGTGTCCTGCCAGGCATGCAGTGATGTCTCTGAGAACTGTCACCCGCTGCAGTTGCTAGTGACTTCAATTAGCAAGCAATGCTGCAGTGAAAACAGCTTACCTCTGCATAGAAACTGAGAAATCAGCTTGGCTCTAGAGCAGCAATTAACAGACACACTAAGTGTGGCGTACACAGTGAACCACCTGCCTCTGTCAGAACTCAGCAATGTGGTGCTAACGTCTCCAACTGACAAGACTTTCTTCTTGAGATTAAATCATGTTTTCTAGGTTCGAAAGTTACATCTCAATGGCACAAAAAATAGCCAAGACATTAAAGCTGCATGCTGACTGCTCCTCACTAAATCTTATAGAAATTAATACTCAAGCTGGGTGTGGTGGCACACACCTCTAATACCAGCACTCGGGAAGAGGCAGGCAGATTTCTGAATTCGGAGCTAGCTTTGTTTATAAAGTGAGCCCAGGATAGTCAGGGCTCCACAGAGAAACCCTGTCTCAACCCACCCCCACCCCCAAAAAAGAAATTAATACTCAAAAGGTCCAAGTAAATTCCAGACTACCAGTGAGCTTTTCCACACACAAGGACTTTACCACCAACTGCTGGCAGGCTTCAGGGTTCATGATTCACTTTTTCCACTCCCACATTCCTGAACTTCAGCAGCTCCTTCCTTTCAGTCCATGAATATTATGGACAGGCACAATTGGCATCTACTACTACTACTCTGTCAAGGCAACACATTTCAAGCTGAGGGTTCAACCTAAAAATGTCTTGACAGGTATTTAAAAAACCCAGAGACAAATCAAAGGTCACTTCCTCCAGCACAGCAGTTGGATCTGATGCTAATTCTAATGCACTGAAAGGAAGAAACACAAAGGGCCACAGAGCTATCGTCCTTGCAAGCTGAATGCTTAGGAAAAGACAAGGTGGAGTCACAGATAGTTGGACTTTAGCAGATGCAGGCACCTGACTAAAACCCAGCTAAGCAATTCCGGAAAGCGGATGCTGTTTTCCCAGAAACTCAGTGTTCTAACATAAGCATAGCTAATCCTTTCTGTTCTCCCAAGGGTCCCCAAACTTACGTCTCCCATCCTGCTAATCTGAACACAAAATTTATCAATATTATACATTTTATTTATAGACAGGGTCTCACTGTCTATAACTATGGTTGACCTAGAACTTGTTATGGAGACTAGACTAGCATCAAACTCACAGAAATCTACCTGCCTTTACCTCTCAACTGCTGGAATTAAAGTGCTCAGATTAAAGGTGTGCCCCACCACACATGGTCAATACACATTTTTAAAATTCTATGCAAAACATAGTGCTACATAAAACTGATTAAGACCCAAAGTAGGAGGGACCTCTATTCACAGGGACCATGAATTATGGTCTCAGTATCTCATCAGCGGCTGGCAACCCAGTTTGATCTCCTGACCCTCTGTGCTGGCCCCTGCACTGTAGGAAATGGAACTGGGAACCCTCTCCCTATTTTCTCTAAGCACATATCTAAGAGCTCATGGCCTCAGCCAACCACATCTTGAGATCTGACCCTTCTATTCAAACAAAGTAAATTCTGATTCTTAAAGAAGCAGCCAACACACAGACAAGAAAAACCCAAGATGCTAGCATTACCTCGTAATTCTGCTTCTGCTCTTTCTGAAGGGCCAGCGACTCTTCTATAGAGAGCAGCTGTGTAGGCAGGTGGTGGAGCGGAAGGAGGCGAGCTGCTGTGATGTCATCAAGATGCTGCCTAGCCCTGCGACGCCGCTCTTCCGAGGAAGGAAACTTGCCCCTCTGACAATGACTTGGTGAGTCACTCTGTTGTGTGGGTAACCTGAAAAAGGAAAAGCAGGAAAAATCAAACCACACACAAGTGCAAAGTTGGCCTTTAGCCCAGGATCCTACTGCTTCTACAAGGTTAACTGCTGACTGTGGGTGCATATACAGATAAAACCTGCCTTTCTTTCCTCCTCACACCCTATACTCATTCTGTTCACTTGGAGAACACTTGTAAAAGAGTTTAATGTCCAAGAAAGGAAATAAAACATGGTACTCTTTCTATGGAATATAATATAGGCACTGGCAGACTGACCAGTTCTGAAGGAAAGGGAGGAAGCTGGAAGTTGAAGTTAGGGAGAACTGACAATTCTAGGCACAGAGATGAGAACCTTCTCCTTCAAAGAGGGTAAAAGTGAGCTCAAGAAAATACCATGTAGGTCGCTGGTAGAGGGTAGGGATGGTGATGTATGACACAGTAGTGTTACTATTAACTCACGAATGTGTAAGTCTCAGAAGAAACTGGCATTCTACATTGTAAATGAACCTGAGATGTCACTAAACACCAAGTGTTACTGTTTCATAGCCAACCGACCACACACATATGAACATCTGCAAAGTGAGCCATGATGAGCACATGAGGCATTCTCCAGTACCTAGATGGTACACAAAATCAGAAAAGGATGTATGAAAAAGGTCAAAGGAGCTAGCACAGTGGTTCTCAACCTTCCTAATGCTGCAACCCTTTAATACAGCTCATGTTGTGGTGACCCGAACAATAAAATTATTTCATTGCTATTTCACAACTGTAATTTGCTATTGCTATGAATCATAATGTTAAGGATCTGATATGCAGACTGTCTGATGTGCAACCCCTGTGAAAGGGGCTGAGAACCACTGCTTATCTCACCGTGTGCTCAAAGCTCTGCTCACCCACAAACCCAATGCCTGTGGTCAGATGCACATTCTCCTAGTCAATTGCATGCGTGGACTGCCCCTTTCTCTCTCAAACTTACTAATCCTGGTGGCCCTCACTGCTCATTCCTCACCTTTCCCTGTTCCTGGCCACATGACTGTGACTGGACACCTTCTCTGACACTACTGATTCCCTGATGTAACTTTCTAGAAGTGAGACACACATTGCACTGCACAGATGAGACCCTTCATCCAGATGCCTTTACCAAAGGTTACTTTCTAGGTAAAAATTAATGTGTTGTGACCTGGCTTTCTAAACAGAAGAAAGCATTTAAGGCTAAAGTAATAGTAATTACTGAAGTAGGTTTTAGTCTGCAACAATGAATATGATAGGTCTTCTGAGGCTTTCAGCTTTCCTAAGAAAGGAATAGCCACGTTCCCCCTTTCTGTATGATGTCACTGATGAAAGGATGGACAGTCACTTAGCACTACTTCCTGGCACAGTTGGCCTAATCGCTACAAACACAATTTTTTTCTCCTCAAAGAGCTTTAGTTGTTCTGACGCTCTCAGAAACATTATACCAAACAACTCAAAAGCAAGATCTCCACCCCATTCCTCCCCCAAATTTATTTCAGTTTTTTGGGTTTTTTTTTTTTTTTTTAATCTTTTTGGCCTCTCTGAAAACTGCTATCACCTACTTTAAGATTGCTTCCAAGTTTGGAAACCTCAAGTGCTCCTCCAGATTCCAGCCTCTTTAAGGAGCAGAATCTTTTTTGTTTTTGAAGACAGGGTTTCTCTATGTAACAGAGGGCTGTCCTAGACTCGCTCCATAGACCAAGCTGGCCTCAAAATAACAAAGATCCACCTGCCTCTGCCTCCTAAGTGCTGGGATCAAAGGCGTGCGCCACCACACCCAGTTAAGGAGCAGATTCTCTGCCTCACTGTGTCCCCCAACACACAGTTGTATCTTTCCTGCTGAATAGTCCAGAAGCTCCTGCAATTGCTTCTCTTGGCTTACAAAGCAATTGAGGGGGAACTGCACACTACCAAATGGTACTGAAAAAAGGCATGATACATTTGCCCTCCCACTCTGTGTTTATTATGAAATATTGGCTAAGTATCTTCAAACACACTATTCCCCATATGCTATGTAAAACCCTTTCGATGACTCTTCTTCAAAACTAGCATTTTTTTTTCAAAAGCAGTTCTCTACTCCAGCCACTCTGGTCTATTTTCACAGTATGGTCACTCCTGCCTACAAGCTCCTCACATGATGCTCTCTGAACTGATTTTACACTTTCAACACTTTGAGCTACATACACGCCACATTCTTATGACAAGTCTGTTCCTGTGACACTTACACATTGGTCTTAAATTTATGAGGAGGGGGCATTGGGTTTCTGGCTCGCATTTCTAGCACTTCCATGTAATGAGGTTTCTTAGGAGTCTCACTCTGGAGTCCTGGAAGGTTCTCAGTGCTGGTGTTTCCTTCTGAGGGTTCACTCTGGTCTGTGATTGTGATCTTTTGCAATTTAGTGATACACAAACTGTCAATGCTGCTGGAAATATCTTCTACTTGACTTGAAACAGGGCGCTGGGGGATATGTTCATTAACTTCAGATGAGGGTGCCCTGGCTCTGCTGCTGGGAGCTGGGCCTGTGTTCACTGTGCAGCCAGCCTCCAAAATCTCTTTGTTGTCTCTGTGAATGAGATGTGCAGGTCCTTGTGTTTCTGAAGTTGTTTTAGATGATTTAATGACTACAGAGGAACACTCAGGAACGAATGATGAAGTATCAAGTATCAGGTCAGTATTCAGGGCCTTGTATATGTCAGTATCAACACTTGTAGTTGCTTTTTGCTTTAGCTTACAGTCTACACTAACGGGATGAAACAGTTCACTTCTCCCTCTAACCTCTTCACGTTCTGCAATGGCAGCTTTCAGTTTGGCAACGGCGTCTGAGATCTTTTTACCTTTGTCGGGCAATTTGCAAATGAATTTTCTGTTGAGTGGAAAAAAGAAACCAACATGTACACATTACAGCCATGTTTTTAAGCATAAAAACACAGTATTTAAAAGGCAAAATGTAATCCTCAAAGAAAAGCTGGCTTTTAAGTTAAAAAAAAAAACTGATTTTTTTATCTGGCCTAAGAAATCAAACAGATAAAACTTTTTTTTTTTTTTTTTTTGGTTTTTCGAGACAGGGTTTCTCTGTGTAACAGCCCTGGCTGTCCTGGACTTGCTTTGTAGACCAGGCTGGCCTCGAACTCACAGAGATCCGCCTGCCTCTGCCTCCCAAGTGCTGGGATTAAAGGCGTGCGCCACAACGCCCGGCTCAGATAAAACTTTTTATCTCCCCCCATCAAGGGAGAGCTCTGAATGGGGAATTATTTCATCAAATCAGAATTTCAGGAATAAAAAAGTTTTGTCTTTCTAATCTAAAGTCTGAAATTCTTTTAACCCTGGACATTGATTTCCCCATGGAAAATTTCATACCTGACCACATGATGAGTTGCAGTCAAAACCCAAGCTATAAGGAACATGGTTTAAGGGCTGGAGAGATGGCTCAGCAGTTAAGAACACTGGCTGCTCTTTCAATGGACCCAGGTTCAAAACCCAGCACCCACATGGTAGTTCGAAAATATCTGTAATGGCCAGGCATAGTAGCGCACACCTTTAATCCCAGCACTTGGGAGGCAGAGGCAGGCAGATCTCTGTGATTTTGAGACCAGCGTGGTCTACAGTGAGTTCCAGTGAAACCCTGTCTCGAAAACCAAAAAAAAAAAAAAGGAACATGATATAAAATTACCTTCAAGCCATGTATAAGGAACAAGGAACAACTGAAATTCATGTTTAGATTTGGATCTTAACTCTACACACACACTCCAAGCTCCCTAAAAATACTAAAGTCTAGTCTTAAGCATTTAGGAAAACAGATACTTAGCCTGTACAATAAACATATGATAAAGACCAGGGGTTTTAAAAACATGGTCTCTGAACCCTAATGGGGTCGGGACCGGCTCTATGGGGGTCAAAGGTTTACCAGAGGTCATGTAATGGGGTAACATCACTATTTTACAAAGGGAGATAGACTTCTGTGGTTTTGTGTTGGAAAAAATTCTCAGTTGCTTCTGACAAACTGGCAGTATTTCTAGATTCAGCATACATAAACAAGATGTCTTTGGGATGTCCAGTAATTCTTAAAGTAAATTGAAAATGTCCCTAGACCAAAAGGTTAATTCATTGCTAAATTTAACCCATTCTGGCAAAGTCAAAACACCTACCTGTCTCTACTAGGAATCCTTCCTGCCAAGTGGTCACTGGCTCCTTTTGCTCAGTGACAGAAATTCCCTGTCTGGTTCTTTTTCTTGGTTATATAACAGAAAAGAGAATTAAACTTTAGGGCCTCTATTCTGCCTAATACCACCTCCATTCGCATGTTTTTGACAGTTAATACCTCTCTGAAACTGAGCTTCCTCTACTTTTTCAGCCTTCTCTCTCTTGACTCCATTTCCCAGGGTTTTAATTAGCTGGTTTTTGATTAACTAAATGTCTGCCATTGTTTCCCTCAACTAAATACATCGTACTTAAAAAATTAACTTTGAATCCAGTCCTCTCTCCCAATTTTCCCATTTTCTTTGAGGCGCCCCAGAAAGTTCAACCACCTGTTAACTATTAATATATATTTGTCTCCAAATTATTCCAACAGGACTTGTCTTCCCACCCCCTCGATTGCGTTCACCCCCTCCACCCCAGTTGAAAATCTCTCCGAAAATATCCTTTTGGTGTCTTTTGCCTCTTATTCCTTCAATCCCGTTCCTAAACAAAGCTGCCTTTAAAAAATTGGCTATCATCTCCCCTACTTCGGGGGAGTGAAACTTTCTAGGCCCAACTAGCCATTCTAAACACCCCCGCTCTCCCTATCCCCTGTGTTCGGGAAAGAGTGGGACTTTAATACAAAAAAAGGAAATCACGTTCTTGTCAAGCAGATCGGGTACACGGGCTCAGGAGATAGTGAGAACATGGAATCGAGCAGGCGCTGCTACGAAATGAGGGTCGGGCAGCATGGAGCCATGCCCGCCGCAGGAAGGGCCTGGCCAGGAGGCCTGACCACGCAAGGTCACCTTCGCGAGAAAGGCCGCGGTGGGAGCGAAAGGCCTGTCCCAGATCCCGACCCCCGAGAGCCTGGTTCCTGATCCCTACCCCCAGCATCCGCGACCCCGGGGCCACCGCTTACTCGTTGCGCAAAAGTCTCTCCTGGCGCCTCAACCTCTCCCGCAGCTCCACCGAACTCTGCCGCCCCAAGTCCTCGGGAGCTGGGGGCTCGAAGCCGCGGGGCAGCGAGCACATTGTGCACGGGCTGCGGCGGGCGCGGCGGGCAGGGTTCCCCGGCGGGACCCGCAGCGGGCGCAGGCTCCGAGGCCGGCGGCGACTCTGGCGCGCGAGCCGGAGTCGCCATTTTCCCGGAAGAGCAAGGTTTCTTCGAGCCAAACGGAGCTTTATTGAAATGCCGGAAACGGACAGGGCCAGGAGCAGGGGGCCCCCGAGGAAGCGCGCAGGGGCGGAAGTTACATCACCGCAGACGTGCCTAGGTTTGGCGGGTTTTCTCTAGACGTAAGTCCTTTGCTTTCCCGACTTTTCGCCTGCGCTTTGAGAAAGTATAGGATACTCAGGTCATAGACTTACTGACTCACTTCTAATAAAATATGGCAGAAATACTAGACTGTCACATCTAAGATTAAGCAATAACATTTTTGGAGAAACATTTTACACGGATTCCTGAATGGAAAATAATCACAGTAAAAATAAATGGCACAGGGTTGTAGAGATGGCTCAGTGGTTAATAGTGTATACTGCTCTGGCAGAGGAGCAGAGTTTGCGTACCAGCACGCCTGTTGGGTAGCTCACAAATGCCTTTAACTGCAGCTCCAGGGCATCTGACAATCTTCTCTGATATTTGCATCCCTCAACTCATGCACACACGAACATATACACAATTTAAACATAATAACTTCAAAAAGTAACGAATGATCAATATAACTATGATAAAATGTAATTAGAAACACAATATAGCCAGGTGTGGTGGTGCATGCCTTTAATCCCTGTACTTGGGAGGCAGAGGCAGGCTGACTCCATGAATTTAAGACCAGCCTAATACTCTAGTGAGTTCAAGGACAGTCCAGGCTATATAGTAAGACCTTGTCTCAAAACAAGATTTAGGCAGGCATGGTGGTGCACATCTTTGATCCCAGCACTCGGGAGATAGAAACAGGTGGATCTCTGTGAATTCGAGGCCAGCCTGGTCTACAAAGCGAGTCCAGTAGAGCCAGGGTTGTCACACAGAGAAACCCTGTTTTGAAAAACAAAAACAAGGCTGGTTGTGGTGGCGCATGCCTTTAATCCCAGCACTCGGAAGGCAGAGGCAAGTAGATCTCTGTGAGTTCAAGGCCAGCCTGGTTTACAGAGTGAGTTCCAGGACAGCCAGGGCTGTTACACAGAGAAACCCTTTCACGAAAAACCAAAAAAAGAAAAAACAACAACAAAAAAAAAAACCACCAAGACTTGAGTATTTGGAAAAGTCAGAATATCAGGAATTAGAAAAACTGACTGTGTCAACTATTGGAAAACATGAAAAACAACTGAGATTCTTATAGACTACTAATGGGAGGGCAGGGGGTACAAAATAGTACAACCTCTTTGGAAAATAGTTTGACAGTTTATGATCTGGCTTTGTTAATGTTTAGTGTAATGGTCTTGAGGTTCATCTATGCCACTGTTCCTCTCTATTACAAAGTAGCATTGCATTGTGTGAGTTTGTTTATGCTGAAGGATATTTGAGTTGTTCAGTTATTAATGATCACAAATCAAGTCACTGTCAAAATTTTTGTGTAGGTGTTCATGTCAACATAAACTTTCATTTCTCCTAAGAGTAGGCTTATTAGGCCATGTTATCAAAGGGAGTAGGAAGTAAGAACAGCTCCACTCTATTGTCTTCCACAGCCTGAGATATTCCCCTAATCTTTTAGGGATTTTAACTCAGGCCAAACCTGGGTTTGTAGCTTTAATGCAGAAAATATTCAGGACTAGCAGAGTAGGAGTCTAATAAAAATATTTTTTTTTTTATTTTTTTTTTGGTTTTTCGAGACAGGGTTTCTCTGTATAACAGCCCTGGCTGTCCTGGACTCGCTTTGTAGACCAGGCTGGCCTCGAACTCACAGAGATCCACCTGCCTCTGCCTCCCAAGTGCTGGGATTAAAGGCGTGCGCCACCACCGCCCGGCTTAATAAAAATATTTTTGATATAGACTTAATTAGGAGTGTTAAGAGATAGAGAGGAGTTCAGATGGAATGTACCCAGATGTGGACATGGGCTTCTCAAGGGAGAGTCTCACTTCATTGTTTTTACAATACTTATACTTGATAGGGTTTGAAGTAATTATCTTCAAAGCATTGCTAAGAAATCTAAAAGAGGCCACAGGGTCTGTTTCTTGACTCTTAGGTCTCAGGGTGTCCATATATCCAGAAATAAACTCAGTCTGGACTATAGAAGTATTTCTAGTGGTTAGAGAAAAGCCAGCATTCTTTAAGAACTTGTGAGATGGGTTTAACATCCCCAGAAGGGATACTTCCCTACAGCTACCCATTCTACTTATAATCCATGTTATTCGTCCACTCTTCTCCTCTCTAGTGCTCTCTCATTAGGACTTATCACTTCTATTTCTTTATTCTCTTCCCCTCTCCTGTAACCCTATCTGTAACCATGTCAGTCTGCTTTGTCTCTCTGCTCTGGAGTCTTCCAGATGTCTCTGGATAGTTTCTCTTATTCACAATAAAAACCCTTTCCTTAATAATGGAGTGGTCATGTTGGCAGTTTCTTTCCTACATTCCCTCACATGCACTGAAGATTACAATTGATAAAAGTATAGATCAGAGGGATGCAGGAAGGAGGAACACCTTAACTGTAAACACAGTTAACACTCTTGTTTGAGATTCTCAGAAAATGTCTAGGGAAGGAATAAGGACTTGCTCAAGGTATAACACATCCAGGACTTAAGCCTGGTTCACTGCTATTTTAACATAAGTCTCTCTATGTGATAGGAATATCTCTGCCAGCAGCCTTTGCAGCAGATATGCTAGGGTTCTTGCTTCTCAGCTGGCAAGAAACTTCAACCAGACTCTGGGGTGAGGGGATCCTTTCCCTTCCTGTGTCCCCATAGTTTTCCCCATCTTTCTATCCTGCCTCAATATGGGGTAAATGAATGTTTAACTTCTTAAGGAGCCATGGGGTAAGTGAATGTTTAACTTCTAAGAAGCCGCCAAACTGTTTACAAAGTGTCCCTATCATTTTTCACTCCACAGGCAATGTCCTTGAGCTCCAGTTCTTCCAGCTCTTCCCACCAGTTTATTTTTGTTTCATTTTGCTTTTAAAATTTTAGCCACTAGCCCTTTTGTTCAAGTGCCCTGACTCAGACATCCTTAAGAAATATTACAGAACTTGCAGTAAACATTTTTATGGTATTGCAATAGTTAAGTCAACAGGCTTGACACAAAGTTCTGAGCATGTTTGTGAGTGAGTTTTTAGATTGGGTTAAGTGAAGTAGAAAAAAAAACATTTTAACCATTTAAATGGGCAGCACCATTGCATACGCTGGAGTCTAGGGATGGATAAAAAAAAAGAGAAATGGAGCTTAGCACCAGCAGTACCCATCTCTCTCTCTCTCTGCTTCTTGATTTCAATACAACATGAGCGACCTCCTCACACTTCTGCTACCATGACTTCATCATGATGTGCTATATCTTTAAAGTGCGAATCTAAATAAACCTTCCCTTGAATTTGCTGCTGTCAGGTGTGTACACACACACACACACACACACACACACACACACACACATACACACATTTCATAGAGAATATTCTCTCCAGGAACAATTGACATAATCCATAAAGACTGAGAGGATAATAGAGGTCAAGGATGCACTCAAAGTTCCCAAAGGTCATTAACAAGCATGAAGCAAACTCAATTTTCTTCTGTGATTGACTTGATTCTTCCCACCAAAGTTTCCACCAAGAGTAGAACATGCCGAATGGTCAAACAAACCCAAACAGCAGCTATACCTAATGAAAAACAAACAATGACACCCCAGTGACTTTTGCACAATAATGGTTGTTATCCACACACCACTTCAATCAAACCTCCTTTGTGGGTCAGTGCCCTGAGTTGTTTCCTCCACATCTATAGGGACCAAGAATTTTCTGACTCTTCTGTCTTCAAGTCACTGTCACCCTCTTCCCTTCACTGTCACAACTTCACAAATATGTGAGGGAGGGGGCAGAGAACTAGAATTGAGGTATGAGGAAAATAGTGAGAAAAGGAAAGAGAGAAAATTAGAAGAAAAAGATGTAAGGAAAGAAAGACAAGGGAATGAGCAAGAACACGTACTACATTTCGGAAAAGACCTCCCACTGGCATCTCTAGTGAGCGTTCTAGAGAGCTCTTTGTCTACTTATAGGCTGGGTGGTCACAGGGCAGAGAAAGGGGCAAGGAGAAAGCAGAAAAGGGACAAAGAGTGGAAGAAAAAATGAAATAAAAGGAGGACAAGGCTGCTCCTAAGGTATTTTTATTGTCAATATAAAAAGAGAAGATTTTATTGTCAATATAAGAGAGAAAACAGGCAGAGGAAAGAGTCCAGGCTGAACATGCCCAGCAAACTAAATTGGGACATGAGAGGAGAGAGGGGGATGGAGAGCAGGAGAGGAGCCACTGACCAAGAAAAGTGGCCCAGGCCAAGAGACCAAGAGAATAGTGTAGCCAAAATACTGAGCTAACACAGGGATCAGGCTAGGGGGAAGGGAGGCGGAAGCCCAGCCCCTGGGAGGGAGAGGTTTAGGGCAGGCGTCTGGGTGAGAGGTCTGGGTTTGAGATCTAACATTTCAGTCTTTTGTTGATGATAAGGGCAGCTGTAATCTCTTCTGCAACTACATCCTGCTGAAATTGGGGCATCATTGTTGAGGGCCTAGGAAGGCTGGGATGATGGTCAAGGGACAGGAAGAGAGAGGAGTGCAGTCTGTTTTGCTCTCTGCCCGGGTTCTGTGGGTCTAGGGAAGTGCAAAAAGCTTTGGAACAGTCTAGGATCCAGAGGCTCAGGCTGGTTGGAAATTCCATCAGAAGCATCTAGGGCTGGCGTGTTGGTGCAGTTTGCAGTCTTCAGTCAATTGGAAATCTGCTGGAACAGATATAGGCTAGGAACAGAAGGTAAGGTTAGGGAGTTACGGAAAAAAGTTCTGGGCATACTGGGAAACTTCCAGACCCATGGTCCTGATAGTTGGGAGAGAAGAGTCTCAAGACCAGGGGAAAGAGAGCTATCCCACCATCAGGAATAGGCAGGTGGGGACCTTATAAGTAACTTTGGAGTCTGTTTGACCTGCAAGAGGTGGATCCAGGTTGACTTCCTGGAGCTTAAATAATTTTTTTTAACTTTACAAAGAGATAAAAGTTTTAGATATCTTAGCATTACCACTGTTTGTAATCTGTACTGAAATCCACATTGAAAAATGTCAGTAGGCTCATGCCTTTGAGTCATAATAGTAGATTAAGGACCCCAAAATGAGTCTGGGTTAAAAGCATCAACAATTTCCCCAGGACTGGATATATAGATTGGACAGAGATGTTTTTAGCATGATTGAAAAGGACTTTTAAGTATATACTTAGGCCGGGCGGTGGTGGCGCACGCCTTTAATCCCAGCACTTGGGAGGCAGAGGCAGGCAGATCTTTGTGAGTTCGAGGCCAGCCTGGACTACAAAGCGAGTCCAGGACAGCCAGAGATATTCAGAGAAACCCTGTCTCGAAAAACAAAAAAAACAAAAAAAGTATATACTTAGAAGACAACCAAAGGAATTAAAATTTTTGAGCTTGTGTTATCAGAACTCCATTGATTAATGTTAAAACTCTGAACTTTTGAAGTCTTAGTATAACAATAGTCCAGAGAAGGGACACACTCTGTAATATTTTAAAACCTGTTTTGTGAGTTTTATCTCTTTCAGAGGGAAGTCTGTCAGCAAGGTAGACTCTGTCTTTCTTAGCTGAAGATTTAGTAGCCCTAGAAAAAGTCAGGCTTGATTTTACATGTGAAAAGAACTGAGAAGACAACTGCAGCTGTGGGGAAGGTATTTTGTTGTTATACTGAAGCTACAGTTAGCCTAACCCGTCCACACCATCAAACCCAGAAGGCTTGAGAGATTTTCCCTTGGAAAAGAAACCTGAGGAAACTGGCTTCACTTTGACAAGGCAGAGTATGGCAGTCACCCTAATAGTGTCCACAGTTTGGGAAGAGCCCTGGCAGCAAGCAAGGCATTGGGGCAGTTTTTTCCCAGTGGTTAGTGTCACTACAATCCAGGTTGAGATGCCAGTGTCCCATCTGTCTTCTTCAGAGGCCTTAGGGTTGCCTCTAGGAGCTGACATTCCTGTCTCTCTCTCATGGGAAGCTTTTTTCATTAAATATTTTAAATGCCATAGTCAGCAAATCTCTGAAGAGTTTGAGAACTGTAATCTATTAAGCATACCCATGTTAAATAAACTTTACTTCTTTTAAGCTTAACATTGAAAACACATACAAGAGGCTAAATACAGTTTTTTTTTTCCTGTAAGTGAATTACATAATACTTTATAAGTTACTAGATTTTATAATGTTAGGATTTTACAGCTTTATCCTTGTTAAGTTTGAACCTTAAAAACTTGAATTGAAGATTTTAATTAAAGATCCTTTAGATCAAAATAAAACTTTAATCATAAATGCAGTCCACAGGGAGACTGGGAACTTTATTTTTCTGATTCTTATGTTGTTTCTTATCTTAAATTTCTAGAAGCCTAGGATTGAACACAGTTGGCAAAGACATAACTAGTTAGACATACATCTATAAGTCAGCCTTTAGTAATTTGAGTAGACCTTTATAACCTTTGAAATTTATAAACCTTAATTATATTTAATCATTCTAATCCAAGATATTTTGGAGACCTGCTGTTGGGAGATACAATGATAAGCAGAGAACTCAGTAGAACTAAGAATTTTTGAAATTGTTGCTTGATGTCACAAGGTCATCTTAGTGAAGATAGTAGTGAAGTCACATGGCATATACCCTTTAACTTTACTAAATATGGCTGCACATGGTTCCTTCCATCTTGATGAGATCATCAGGGATGGAGGGAAGTCATATGGTTGTTATTTAAAAACATCTATTTTCCTAAACAAGAGTTGAATACAAGTTACATATACAGTATATTCTAAATAAAAGGTAAATCACATATATAGTATGTTGTAGCAAATTTAAATTGCCTATGTATAGTTTTTAACTGTAAGACTTTTGTTGTTAGCCGGGCAGTGGTGGCGCACGCCTTTAATCCCAGCACTTGGGAGGCAGAGGCAGGCGGATCTTTGCGAGTTCGAGGCCAGCCTGGTCTACAAAGTGAGTCCAGGACAGCCAGGGCTACACAGAGAAACCCTGTCTCGAAAAACCAAAAAAAAAAAAAAAAAAGACTTTTGTTATAGGTTTTAAGCCAAATTCTGTTACAAATTCTTTAACTGCGCCCAGTTGAACTTTAAAATCCTAAGATAAAGACAGTTTAAGCAATTTTTTAAAAAAGATTTCTTGAGCTGGGTGTGGTGGTCCACGCCAAGAAGTTGAGGAGAAACAAATGATTAAGCAGGTAGAGGCAAGAAGCGGTTGATGTGGTAGACTCTAGAATTTGGAATCAGACATGGTGGGTGTCAGAAGCCAGCAGAAATGAATGATCCATTCTTACCTTATGCAACTCAAATCGGCAACTTGGTTTGGAGAGACTAACTGCCCTGGAAGAGAGCTCATTTATGTTTTTACTCCTGTGGTCTCAGCACCAGATGGATGAAAAAAAGGAAATTAAAGGAAGACATGACTACTAAAGTATGGAGAAGATTTTTATTGTAGATATAAGGGAGAAAGCAGGCAGAGGGAAGAGTCCAGGCTGAACATGACTAGCAGACTAAACTGGACCATGAGAGGAGCCATCGATCAAAACAGGCAGCCAGGGAGAGATTGATCGGTGTAGCCAAGTTATTAAGGACCAGTCTGGCAGAGGGAAAGAGGCCCAGCTCCTGGGAAAGAGAAGTTCAAGGTTGGGGGTAGGGTGAGAAGTGCTGAGTGAGAATTGTCCTAGGTTTGAGACCAGAGGGGGGAGGTTTTGAGGGGCCTGTGTGGCCATTGCTAGGAGTAACTAGGGAAATAAGGTGAGCTGAAGAATGTCAGGTGATTGATAAAACTAACTCTTTTGACGGGTGTAGTGGCACACACCTCTAATCCCAGCACTGGAGAGGCAGAGACAGGTGGATCTCCATTAGTTCAAGGCCAGCCTGGTCTACAAAGTGAGTCCAGGACAGTCAAGGATACACAGAGAAACCTTGGCTTAAAAAAACCTAAAAAAAAAAAAACAAAACCTCTCATGGCCAGCCATTACTGGGGATCGATACAGTCGGAAGAAAAATAAAAAAAGAATCTAGAAAAACAAGCTATTTTTATTATAGGAACCAAATTAGTTTGGGGGATTGTTATTGTTTAACCAAAATGGAAGAGCTTTATAAAATGGCTAGGCCATGGCTAACGGGAGTCAAAGAAGCAGAAGGTGGTAAGAACAGTAACAGAGATTAGAAACGTAGTGCACCCTAGGTCCGAAGAAATTCAACTACAGTCATTTCCGGTCCAGCTCTAAAATCCAAAACTTCTACAAAACATCACATTTCCCCCCCAGCTAATTTCCTTGAGATCTAGGACCCTGAGCTGCTTTCCTCAGCTACCCCAGGGTTTGAGTTGAGTAAAGGACAGACGCTCACGAGGAAAGTAAAGCCTTTCATTAGTTATCCAAACTGTTTGAGATGCAGGACTGAATGCTTCGCTCCTATCTCCCTTTTTATCAGCAAATAGTAATTTAAAGCCATTTGCTAGGTTATGGTTCCTGGGCGGCAGCCTGCAGTCTATTAAAATTAATCCTGACAGAAGGCCCTCCTAGTTTGCTCCAGGCCCATCCAGGCCCCAGTTTAAGGACAAGATGAACAGTCCACCCATCCCAGAGGGTCTGGAAGAGGAAGCACATTAAAATGGCTGCCTACATCTTTGTTTGCTCAGCTGCTGGGACAAACTAGAACTGGGGGAAATGGGATTAATTAAGGGGCAGTTGCCCATGGGGGGAAAAATATAAGGACTCTGGTGAGAAAAATCTTCAACTAAGTAAGTTTCAAGTCAGAGCAAAGGATTCTTTTTCTCTTCAGCTATGCATGGTTGAGTGCTGTTGTTCAGTGAGGAAGTGCTCATTCCAGCCCACCAGTGCGTTTTATAAGCTGGACAGTGAGGGAAGAGATAGTTTGGGGTAAGGAGGGATTGCTAAATGTATGGTTCTTTGAATTTTGACTTAATTTTACTTTTTAATGAGAAAGACTAAGGACGATTCTTAGTTTTAAAAAAGGCCATTTATGGATACTAAATGTTGGTAAGATTTTTTCTATGAAGAAACTCATAAACCAGAAATAAAAAATACCTTGAACAGGTCCATGCCTTTCTCTTTAGTACAGACAGAAGAGCATTCTAGCTCTGTCCCCTACTTTTTACTTCAAGTCAGAAAGTCTTAATGAAGATTTCAAATTCCTTCTCCTTTGTGGTATTTTACTTCCCTTTGACACATTGGCTGAAATTCCACCAATGAAAAGACAATTTAATTAACAAAGATTTTCCCTGGAGGCCTTAGATCCTTCTGGGAAGGCCATGGGTTGTCAGTCATCTGCATAGGAATATGTATTAGTTCCCAGAGGTCTGCTTATAGAAGCTCAGCTGAGATAACGGCCTGAATTTAATAGGAGAGAAAACGGAGAAGACTTTAAGTACTCTGAGGACAAACCAGAGAGTTTAGGGGAGCTGGGTGACCCCAGGTGTTCTTATCATGAAGACAGGGGAGCAGGCAGACAAAAAGAGAAGTAGAAACACACACAGTCAAGACCAAGCTTTCCTTAGGAGTCATTCAAGTTGCTTGCTGGAATGGAGGGTGGACCCTTATAGTTAAAGGTTCTCATGGAGTGGTTTTTGTTGTTGTTGTTTTTCATAAAACATCTAGTTCATTTTGTTCCATAAGTTTGGCTATAAAAATTATTTTAGGGCTGGAGAGATGGCTCAGAACTTAAGAGCACTGGCTGCTCCTTCTAAGGGCCTGATTTGCTTTCCAATGATCATATGGCAACCAGCAGCTATTATCAGTAACTCCAGATCCAGGGATCCAATGGTGCCTTCTGGGCTCTTTGGGCACGAGGCATGCACATACATACATGCACCAGGCAAAACCCTCATACACATAAAATAAAAATAAACAAATCTGAAAGAAGTATTTATGTAATAAAACAGGATTAAATGAACTATACTGGAGTAAGGGTGGTAGTTTGCCAAGTCTCTATGGCAAGAAGTTTCAGACCTTCCTCCTGAGGTCTCACAGGGAGACTGTGGTCCCCTTAGTGACTGAAAATACGTGGGTCTTCATTATAGTCACATCTGTCGCTTTTTAAAAACTATATTTATTTTATTTTTAATTAGGTGTATATGCATGGCATATGCATGTGTTGGGGGTGCCTGAGGAATGCAGGAGAGGGTGTTGGATCCCCTGGAGCCAGAGTTAGCATAGATGCTAGCAGCCAGTACACCTTCCTAACCACTGAGCCACCTTCTCTGCCCATATCTGTTACTCTTTGGAGGGAGATCAGAGGCCAGTGAAATAAAGAAATTGGTGATCCACAGCCTAGAACAGGAGAAAACTTACTACTCTGTCCTTTCACCAGCCCTAGCCAGAGTCCTGTCTGGTCACCTTTACATGAAAAAGAAAAGCTCTAAACAGTGCCAACCAAGAGCTGAAAAAGAGGAAGAGTGTGGGATGCTTATGAAGCATACAGTCAGGAGAATTGTTCAGGAAAAATAAACAGAAAACAAACAAACAAAGCCCCCAAGTGGGAGAGACATGGCAGAAGGTAATCCACATAGGAGGCTGAAGGTAGTCTTGAAAAAGTCAATTTCAGACCAGAAAGATGGCTCAGTGGGTAGAGACACTTGAGTATAAGCCTGGTGACCTGAGTTTAGTCCCTGGGAACCATACATAGGTGGAATGAGAGAACCAATTCCACAGTAGTCCTCTGACAGCCATACCCAGAGACGGGCGTGCATGCATACATACATACATACATACATACATACATACATACATACATACATAGACAGACTACAACAAGGCAAAAACAATCTGCATCTAGGACTTCAGGGGAAAGGGTTTGCATATCATTATCTTGGTGTTAAGTCCATGAACTACTCTCAGGCTCAGTTTCCCCTTTAAGAGGAGGATGTGGAGCCATCCTCCAACAGGCCTTTCAGTGCTCAAACTGTATAATTCTGAGATGGCTAATGTTACCATACATTCTTTGGCAACATCTGCATCTATTTAAGCTCATAAATGCTGAGAAGAAATACTTGGTATGTTTTAAAACCAGGAAGCAGGTATCTCCTTTAAATAAACACTCCTCCAGCATTGATGAAGTTCCAGGTTTATCAGCTTTGTCACAGTCCCATAGTCGTCCATATCTTATGGGACTGGATAATGTTTTCCATCACCTAGAATTCTTGAGTGTAATTTAATTTTCATATCTAGTGGATGACAGCTTTGAGTAGTTTAAGATTATTTATACAGTTAAAATTCTAAATTTGTCAAACTAGCAGAAGACAAGCAAATTATAATAAATGGTGTGGGAGGGATGCCACTTTGAATGGGGCTGAAGAAAAAAGTCATTTTGAAGGAATAAACCAGTTTCTTGATAAGAAAGGAAACAGTTAATGTGAGCCAAGGGTTGCAAGTTATGGGTCTCTGAAACATTCAATCTCTAGATGAAAGCACGGTGTCGTATAAAATTAAGAGTTGGAGAGACCACTCAGTGGTTATTGAATGTGTACCATGAGATGTTTAATTTTTTAAAAATATTTTTTGATTCTTTGTGAATTTCACATCATTCACCCCCATCCCAATCATCTCCACATCCCTTCATATCTGCCCTCTGCTCTTGCAACCCCCTCCCAAAGAAAATTAACAAATAAAAATAAAACCAAACTGAAACAACAAAGATCTTGACATGGAATTTGTAGTGTGTCACAGTGTGTACCACAGTATACCCTTTTGTTCACATTTGTTTTTCTTTTTTTTTTTTTTGGTTTTTCGAGACAGGGTTTCTCTGTGTAGCTCTGGCTGTTCTGGACTCGCTTTGTAGACCAGGCTGGCCTCGAACTCACAGAGATCCGCCTGCCTCTGCCTCCCAAGTGCTGGGATTAAAGGCGTGCGCCACTACCACCCGGCCTCACATTTGTTTCAAGACAGGGTTTCTCTATGTATTCATGGCTGTCTTGGAATTCACTCTTTATACCAGGCTGGCCTTGAACTCACAGAGATCTGCCTGCCTCTGCCTCTCAAGTCCTGGGATTAAAGGCATGTGCCACCATGCCCAGCTTTTACTGTGTTGGGTTTTTGTTTTTGTTGTTTTGGTTTTGGGTTTGTTTGTTTTCAGAACAGGGTTGGGTTTCTCTGTGTAATGGCCCTGGTTGTTCTGGACTCACTTTGTAGACTAGTAGATGAGGCTGGCCTCGAACTCACAGAGATCCACCTGCCCTGCCTCCCGAGTGCTGGGATTAAAGGCATGCACCACCACCTCTGGCTTGTTCACACTTCTTTACTTGGAAATGTTCATTGCAATGAGTCGTTGATCTGGTTTGAGGCCTCTGGCTTCTACTATACTATCAATACTGGATTCTCACCAGGATTCCTCTTGGATATTCTGTTATTTTTTTGTGTCATAGAGATCCTGCAGCTTTGGATCTACAGGACCAACCCCTTCACATGCTCCAGCAGTTCATAGATGAGGTAGATGTTGGGATGGGCCAACTCTAAGCACTGGATCTGGGCCTGGGTTGTAGGTGAGTTGGTCAGCCCACCAGCTCTCTACACCCACACCACCAGGGCCAACTCTCCATCACTGCTCCAGGTAGCTCACCCAATGAAGCAGGGGGCAGGGGGCAGGGCCAGCTCTCCTCTCATGCCATCAGGGTGGCTTACCTGTGAATCTTGTGAGCATCTATACCAGAACATGTATAAGCTGTTTTCTATTCTGAGAGGCTATAATATCATGGAAACTTCTAGATTATCAGTACAATATTTATACTTGTTACAGAAAAATGATCTTTGCCTTAAAACTCTCAAAGTTTTATAAAGCTTTTGTATTTTAAGAACTATCACTGGGCCAGTAAGAGCACAGCAGGTAAAGGGGCTTGCCACACAAGCCTAACAAACTGAATTCAATCTCAGGACCCTAAGAAGAGAACTTATACCACAAAGTTGTCTTCTGACTTCCACACATATACTATGGCATGTATACCCCCCAATAATAATGATAATTTAATTTTTAAAAGAATCATTGCAAATGCCCCATTCAATGGTATATATAAAACAACGCAATCCCAGCATTCCTATGAGACAGAAGGTGCCCTGGTCAAAGGCAGGTGTGACCATTTCAAACAATCACTGTGTTTGCAACCAGCTCAATGACATATTGTTTTGTTTTTACAGAACTTGCTTCAACACCCTACTTACTAACAACAGCTATTTTTAAAACTTCAAAGAAAAGTGGGAATCTTTATGATTACTCTGGAAACAGTACCTTTATTACCATGTCTAATACTTTAAATATCATATTGAGGATTTTGTAAAAAACAAAACAACAACAAGAAATTCCAGTCAACTTGAGACTACCCTAATTTTCTTTTTTTAACTCTCCAAAAAGTTTTAAAATAAGTTTGTGGGTACCATAAAGACTTTTTATTTTAGGGTAGGGCTACAAAATGATCAGCTAAGTTGTTTTCAGTCTGAGTATGTTTTGTTTAGGAGGTGGCAAGTTAAGAGGAAAAGAGAATTAAAATATTTGCAAGATGTTATTAATCTCTAGAAAGAATCCAGGACAACTCAGCTGCCCCCTACCCCTGCCTCAGCTCTCATTTCGGAACTAACCCAGTTTTCTGTTATTTGGCTCAGAAAAGTCTTAAATCTGTAACAAGAGACTGACTTCCTGTTCTCAAGAGTCTGCCTGCCAACAAAAACATTTACAAGAAAAGCCCCAGGGCCAAAAAATTGCCTACTAATTATTTCTCAGCACCCCCACTCCTAATTCAGGAAGGTGAATGCTGTAAACGCTGTATCTTAAAACTCTAAAGTATGTGTTGAAAAATTAAGAGAAAGTCCACAAGAACTGTTTGCTGCTTGCTTATATTTTATTGCATTTAAATTACACCAGTTTTATGGCCTTTGGGCAAAATTATGGGTTTTTTTTATAATATTTTATTCAGAATTCCACAAAGATTAAGCTATATAGTTATCAAAATACCCAAGCTGTATCCCTACCAGTTTCCCAACTGAGGATGCAGAAGCTTTGATATCCTGAAGCTGCCCTAAGCTCTTGCCAAATGGTGGAGTGTGTCTTCACTAGACTGACATGCTGAGCTGGGTGTTTTGGTGCTCCATCTATCCAGTGTGAGCCCTAGCAGTGCCAGGATCCCAGCAGCCTCTTTGTAAGAATGCACAGACCAGGTAATCAGTGTGAACATGCAGGGGACCTAGAATGGGGACAACTGTGAAAAGGATTGGAGAGTAGATGCCACCTGACCTCATGACCTATGACACAGCTACTGTCATCAGGTCAATCCAGGCAACTGGTTCACAATAACAGGACCAAGAGCACAGAAATAAACTCAGGCCTTTGTAGCCAGTTTGAAGCTCAAGAATTGTGCAAGAGAAAGGCAATGGCAAGTGAGTTGAGTTCTCAACAACTGTGCTACACAATCAGATGCCTACATGCAAAGAAGAGAGAGGAGGGAAGAAGGAAGGGAGAGAGGAGAAAAAGGATGAAGGAAGGAAAGGAAAGAGAAAAACAGGCCCAATGTTGAGTACATTGACACATATGTTACACCAGGTATTAGCTAATTGTGCCTCATGAATTGCCCTGAGTCTCCATTAGGCAGATGCCTTGTTCCAATTCCCTTGTTTCTGACCTTTCCTTCTCTAAAGACATCTTGGTCTCCTCTTTAATTCTCTAACAGAATCCATGGATTAATCTTCATCTTCTGGTGTGAGGACAAGACAACATGCTTTTTTTTACCTGCCTGCTCTTCTGACCACATCTCCTCTCACTAAGGGTTGGGTGTGGCTTGTCCCCTGAAAGTCCATTTTCTGGAATCTTCGTCAGTGATCTGGAGAGAGCTAGGATACCTGGGGGAGGGAAGCCTGATAGAAGGTGATTACATCACGGAGAATACCACCTGTAGAAGTGTCTGACATATACCTGTGGGATCCTTTAGTTCTCAGGAGAGCAGATATGAAATGAGGGAGGCTGGCCCCAGAATCTCCCTGACTTCCTGTTGCATTTTGCGGCATCTTTCTTTCCCATGTGCCCCTCCCTACCATGTTATCCTATAGCCATGATAGATTCCAACAAAGCACTGCCTCACTGTGTAGCAGGTCTGGGATTGCAGGGGATACTCACTCCTTCTGAGTCCCTTTATTTCCTATCAGCTGCTGAGGCCCTTCTGGGCCCTGGCAGAACAACTCACAAGTGCAAGTTCTTGAGATGAGGATTTATCCAAGGACAATATTCTGCAGGAAATTTTCTTGCTGTCCTTTAGAAGGACAAGTCTGCCAAAAGAAAAAAACTCTTCATATACTCCATTTCTCATTGCAAATGTTGACAGAGGGGTCAGGAAGTCACACCCTTATAGTATTGGTGGGTTTCAGGGAACACATATTTCCACAGAACAAATTAGACCTTGTGCATGGAAAGATTTAAAGCTTGCATACTGTCAGGACTGGCAATTCTTCTTTGAGGAATTTAACCTGAGAAAACAATTAGGGGAATGTCCACGGACGTGTGCAGAAGATGAATTGCTTAAAAAAGAATAAAGACAACCTTTGAAATTCCAGTGTGACAGAATAGGTTAATTGAATCATGGTCCTTGAATGAAATAGAAGCCAATTAATCACATTTTTTAAAAAGTGGTTGAGCTGGAGAGAAAGCTCAGCCAGTTAAGAGCACTTGCTGTTCAATCATAAGGAGCAGAGTCCAGCACCCACATTGGCAATTCCCAACTAATTCCAGCTACAAGAAACTTGATGCCCTCTTCTGGCCTCTACAGGTGCTTGCACACACACACATGTACACTTACTAACAGACAACCACAGACACACACACACAACACACAAATGCAGTGGTGCAAGGGTTAGGGTAAGGCCCAATTGACAGACTGTTGCCTAGCATGCACAAAGCCCTGGGCTCCGTGCCCAGCACTGCATAGCTGGGCATGGAGGTGTACACCTGTAATCCCAGCATGGGGAGGCAGAGGCAGTAGGATCCGAAGTTCAAGGTCATCTCTGGCTATGTAAGAGTTTAAAACCACTTTAGAATACGTGAGATTCTGTCAGAAGAAGAAGGAGGAGGAGGAGGAAGAAGAAGAAGGAGGAGGGGGGAGGGGGGAGGAAGAGGAGGGGAGGACGGGAGGGGGAGGAAGAAGAAAAGAAATATAACGGTTCAGGCTCTATATGATATGTACCACAAGAAGCCAAAATGCTTAGGAGAGATGTAATGATACCAGATGGTATCTATTAAACGCTTACTGTGTACCAACTACTATTCTAAAACCTGTCCAAGGACTAGCTCAGTCATTCTTCATTCACTTCAACTACACAGGAACCAACCTCCTCTCTCCTGTTTAACAGGGGCTCTGGCAGGACATACGGCTTGCAGAGGCACACACTTGGGAGTATACTCAGGCAGTTGGACTCCAGAGCCTATAGTTCAAAAAAAAAAACAAAAACAAAAACAAAACATGTGATTCTACTTCTCCATGGAAGTTCACATGTATTTTGAAAATGAAACAAATAAGTGTTACATATGCTTGTGTGCTTTTGAGAAGCTAGAGAGGACTGAAATGAAGGAATTAACTTAAAGCACCATAATAAAACTCATTCCTTTTTTTCAAAGCCTCGTATATACTGTTCTTCACTCTGGTGAAGTATATTTACTGTGTTAATATTAGAATCCTGCACCCCTATCCTACACAATACTCATGCTGTCGGTGGCAATGTGGGGCCATTCAAGCCACACTGTACATGGAGGTCAGAGGAGAAAACAGCTCTCTAAAGCCAGCTCTCTCTTTCCACCTTGGTTTTGAGGCAGGGCCTCTTTCTCTTTCCTTTTTTTTTTTTTTTTTTTTTTTTTTTGGTTTTTTGAGACAGGGTTTCTCTGTTCTGGACTCACTTTGTAGACCAGGCTGGCCTTGAACTCACATGCCTCTGCCTCGAGAGTACTGGGATCAAAGTGCTGGGATCACCACACCTGGCTTCTCTTTCTGCTTGATGTATACTCCCAACTGTCTGCCTTGAAAGCTTACAGATGATTCCCCCATCTCTTTGCTTCTCTTCTCTCCATACATGTGCTGGAGTACAGGTGCAAGCTACCAGGGACCAAACTCATGTCGTCAGGCTTACACTAGCAACCATCTTTACCGGCCAAGCCACTTCACTGGCCTTCTCTAGATGTGATTTTAACCAAGTATCTAACAAGCTTTTCTTAGGTTTTCCATCTGTCCAATGTAGTAACTCTCTGTAACAGTCTTCCTGGATAGTTCAGTCATTAGAATTCACTGCATGTTGGTCTATGAAAAATATAAAGGCCCTGACAGCAGAATGATCCCTTAAACATACCTATCTGCCTGACTGCCTGTCTGTCTGCCTACTTGCCTACCCATCTTTCTCCTTCATGTTTGTTTTCAAAGAGAGACAGAAGAATATGGATTTGCTTGCAGATGGTTTTCATAGCTGCCTTTTGGTCTGAACCTGGTTTTCTTTGAATTGTTGCTTTTCACTTTGAATCCTCTTCCAGGCCAGTTTCCCTGAGACAGGGACTTCTGAGGATGACCTGCTCTTCCCTGTGGGTCCAGCTTCCCTATCTGCTATTCTGATAAAGGCCTCTGCTGGAGACACTCCTTGGTTTCCAGAGGGCAGGGCTCCCTGCTACCCTATCAATGCTTTAAAACAAACCTCCAGAGTGACAGCAGTCACTGCCCAGGTATCTAGGCCTGTGCTAGCCTACAGTGAGAAGTTCATTTCCACTTACATCAGCCTAGCAAGCTCCTGCGACGGTCCATCGTTAGAGGAGGAGACATGCTTCACAGAGCTTTTATGGTTCACCTAAGGTCCTTTAGCCAGAGTTTAAACACAAATTTGGCTACAAAAGTATACATTTTGGGTAATGTCTCAGGTGGTAAAGTATTTGCTGTGTAAACATGAGGATCTGAGATTGATCTCCTGGAATCTACGTTAAAATAAGCAAACGAACAAAGAAAGAAAGACACTGGGCATACGAGCATGCACTTGTAATCCCAGCACTGGAGTTGGGGATGTGTATGTGTACGAAGAAAGGATCCCTGGGGCTCTCTGGGGGCAAGTCTGGCCTACTAGGCATGTTCCAGGCCAATGAGAGATCTTGTCTCACAAAACAATAAGGTGGATGGTACTAGAGGAAGGATATTTGCCATTGTTCTCTCATTTATGTGTGAGTGTGTGTGACACACATACATACACACGTGTGCACACACAAATATGCACACACATGCACATATATGTGCACACACGTACACATATGTGTACATACACATACACACATGTACATATATCCACATACACATGCACACACACACACTTTTTTTTTTCACTTTATCTTGACTCAGGGTGATTTATTCAACGGAACTACTTTGTTTGCTTACTTTTCCCAAACTGGATGAAGTAAGGGAGGCTGTGAAGGAAGGGGGATTTCACATTTTTATTTATTTTCTATTTTTACATGTATATATGTGTGCATCAGATCCCCTAAAACTGGATTTACAGGCAGTTGTGAGCTGCTATGTGGGTGCTGTGAGCAGAACCCAGGTCCTCTCCAAGAACAGCAATTACTCTTAATTGCTAAGTAATCTCTCCAGGCCTGGAGGGTTATTTTTAGAAGGAAGATCTAATTCTTTTGTGATCATAAATATATCTTGTTCTTTTCACAAGGTATGTTAACACAATATATTTCAGGATTTGAAAAGAAATACAATCTTATACTTCTCCATTCTTCTATGGACGAACCTATGAAAGACCACCAGCATCTGACCTATATATCCACTCCAAAGCCTGGTCAACTTAGTGTGTACCCCTTCTACATAGTCTGGATGAAACAGAACAGAGACAATTTTAGAACAAAATAGATAGCATTTATTAAATATATGTTACGTGGGCTTTAATATCAAAGTAGAGCGTGCATGAATAGACTCCTCATCATTTAACAAAAATATCAGTTGTTACTAAACATGAAATGATTAAATGCCACAACATACAAAGTTCTTTTTAAAGTTAAAGTGAGAAAGAAAAGAATCACAGCTTGGATAAATATAGTGATCTCAGCTGGTCCAATCAAGGCACAAGGCACACAGTAAAACAAGGAATTGGTGAATCAGAATACAGCTGCTCTGGCACACACAAGTCTCTGATGGTGGCTCCCACAACCCAGCACACATCCCCCTCACCAAAAGAGAGAGCACTGCATGCTGGGAATCTTTTCCTCCAGGTTCAAGTTTTTCCAGGTGCCCATGCTACTGTGCACAGGCTTCTCCGTGCAGGAGAAATACTGCTGCTAATACTTATTGGTAAACAAAACCTTTATGCTGTAACAAACATGACATTTCTAATTAATGCCCTTTCCCCTCCGAACCAAAATCGAGTAAAACAGAAAATAGATTGTGAAACCCGGACTTCAGCATCCACATGGAAACAAAGGATGATTCTGTGTAGCAGGGTTGGGTGGGTGTTTGAAATAGACCTCACGTGCCAGCCCTTGCTAGTTCTCTCTGCTTCCACTTGCCCGAGGTTCCCATTCTGGTTTACACGGTGTCTACAAGGAAGCAATCACCACCCTCTCCAGACTTTTAAGTCACTGGGTTTCAGGGCCTTTCATCATCTTCAAGAGGCTCGTGTCTCCGAGTGCCTAAGTCAGAGTTTTCTTTGAGGTTAACTCCAGGACTCGAGTGTATGGGGTGTAACTCCTGGAAGGCATTGTGATTTCACGAGTCCTGCCTGTTGGGCTGAGAAATGAGAAAAAGAAAAAGAGGAAAATGAGATAAAACCCTTCATATGCTTCATGTGGTAAGAACTCAGCACTGAAAACTAAACACACAGTGATTAGTAATGCAGTTATTTAAGTATTTCACAGAAACGCTATAAAAGGGATTTGCCATGGACTGAATATTTGTGTCCCTGAAAATTCAGAGCTGAAATCCTAACACCCAGAATAATGGCATCAGGAAGTGATGAGGCCATGAAGGTGGGGCCCTCATGAGTAGGATTAGAGCCCTTTTCAAGAGGTCTCAGAGAGGATCAAGTGAGGACACAGTAAAGGCACTGTGTGTGAGCTAGAAAAGCATATTCTAACCAGATAGTGAATCTGTCGGTGCACTGGTCTTGAATGTCCTGTCCTCTAGTATGAGAAATAAATTTGTTTGCCCTTTAGCTTTTAGTTCATTTTGACCAAATATATAACTACATTTCCCAGCCTCCTTTGCAATCAGGTGGACCACAGGAAGAATGGTCATGAAATGATACTGAATGGCCAGAAATGATTCTCACGACTTAAGGTTTACATGGCACAACCATATGCATTAACTTATATGTTCGTCTTCTTCTCTCTTTTATATAGAGGTTTGGGTAGGGAGGGTGGGTCCAAGAGAACTCCAAAGCCCAAGAAAATCACAAGCGGAAGATTCCTAGAATCCTGAATGACTGTGTAGAGTGAGGCCCAACCCAACCTGCCTTGAACTTTGGTATGGAGCTATGGAGGTGAGTTACTGATGCTTGGAGGTACCACAGTTATATTCTTTACCCCAACAACACAAAGACCAAATACACAGGAAGCATAGCAGTTAAATTCCTTGCCACTAACTTCCCGCATCCAGTTATTCACAAAATGGTACGGGCTGTATCAGAAGGGTGAGGGGCAGGGGTGTCAGATCTTATACATTGCATGTCTCCCCTAGGAGATGGTGTGTGGTAATTCACTTCAAGATTAAAACCTTCCATCTTTTAGGGACACTTACTAAGACATGGGATGTTAGAAAGGAGGTGAAACAACAGGATATTCCATGGAGAAGTAAAACATTCCATCCTGCAGGGTAGCTCCATAATCTTAGGAAGTAAACAACTCAAAAGCTTCAGGAAGCCCCTGAAACTGACCAGATCCAATCAGTCCCCAATTATACGTAAGTAGTAAAGCACAATGAAGAGACACTCACAGATCAGCTAAACTTCCTGAGAGAAGCAGAGACCAAAGCCAGGAGTAGTGGCACACACCTTTAATCTGAGCATTCAGAAAGCAGAGACAGGCAGATCTCTCTAAATTCAAGGCCATTCTGGTCTACATATCAAGTTCCAGGTTGGCCAGAGCTATACAGCAAGATCCTGTCTCAAAACAAAACAAAAAGAAGGGGAGGAGGAGAAGACCAGGCCAGGTGCCTCAAAAGGTTCAGACCAATTGAGCTACCTAGAAAGGATAGCCCTCAACCCGTTGAGCTACATATAGGCTGTGAAGTGTGCTTCAGCTTTCCAGCTTTCATGAGCTGTCACCCACACTGGGGTGGGTTTTTGGTAATATACCTGTCTTTAAATCATTTCTGCTCTTGTAAGTAACTCCCATAAAAATTCACTGGTTCAGTAAGTTGGCCTTTGATGGTATCCTTACTTTGGTCTGTCATTGGTTCCTTCTCTGGGTAAGTAGATGTTTGTTCACATCTCCCCAAGTACAGTGCCACACAACAGACATCCAGAAAGTCTTTTCCATACACTGAAAATGACTGTTGCCCAGGCTCTGACACACCAGTGCCAGTGTCTCCTATCACAATAATTTGCATCTGCGTGCATTGCTGGGTCTGATTTCTCTGAGGGTGAAAACCATGTCTCATTCATCTCTGTGACCTCAGCAGCTCACAAAGGCTGAGCACAGAGTTTTTGGTCCATGCAGACATGAGGATGGAAACCAGAGTGAGTTTGAGGGAATGGTTGCAGTGCCACTGCCCACAGACAGGAATCCCTGGGGTGTGGCACTTCAAGAATTTCCTGGTGACCTGCTAGGCAGATTAGAGGAATAGCAGGGGCAGAAACCAGATGGCCTTGTGTGCCAACTCCTATGAAAATTCCATGCAAGAGAAGTGGTCTCCTGTGACAATATCCTAAAAGCTTATAAAATGCAAAAATATTTATAAAGGTGAACTTTCTGAGTTTCAAAAACAGGCACTCATATCAAAACTTTTAAAAAATGCAAGGGGTGGGGGCAATTTATTAAGTTGATCACTAGGAAACAATAGGACTTCAAGAGCACAAGTAATTTCAATCACAGAACTGAAATTTGCCTGTTTTCTGGAACACAGTTGGGTTCCTGCTAACCTTTTATGAATCCACAGAGGAACAGTTTCCCTAGAGGCAGGGGGCATTACCACAACCAAAAAAGCTCCCAAAGTTTTGACAAAATATTACTTTATATTTTGATCTCTACAATAGAAACGTGAAAAGATAAGTCTTTAAAGCACTTACTATGTGCAGGACACTAATGGCCATGGGGAATATCTGCCATCAAACTGCACCTACTACAATATGATTGAAGGGGTTGGAGAGATGGCTCACCAGTTAAGAGCACGTGCTGCTCTTGCAGAGGATCCAGGCTCAGTTCCCAACACCCACATGTGACTTACAACTAGTAACTAGTAACTCCAGTTCCAAGGGATCTGATGCCCTCTTCTGGCCTCCACAGGTACCAAGCCTGCACATGGTATGCATATATGCAGGCAAAACACTCATACACATAAAATAAGTATATCCAAAAAATTGAGAGTAAATCTAATTTTTTAAAAAGACATAAGTTTACTGGAAAACATGTTGCAACTCATTAACGAAAAAAAGAAATCTCCTTTCTCTCATTTTTATTTTTCTCTGTACTCAAAGGCCAGATAACCTTACATTTTTATCAATGACCAATTAATATGTATCATACTTTTCAAACTGACTGAATTCATTTTGGCGGGGGGGGGGGGGGGGGGTTGAGACAGGGTTTCTCTATATATCCCTGGCTGCCCTGGACTCACTTTGCAGACCAGGCTGGCCTTAAACTAACAGTTTTGCCTCCTGAGTGCTGGGATTAAAGACGAGTGCCACCACGCCCGGCCTGATTTCATTCTTAAAAAACAAAAATGTTTAAAACTCTTGAACTCACCCCTCGTGTTCTCATTCTATAATGAGATCCTTACTCACTATAAATAATGGGATAAAAGATTAGATGGAGAAGGTACAGAAGGACAGAAAACCGGAGACAAGGTGGGAAGATAGGTGTCAGGCAGGCTGGAGAGAGCAAGGAATGGGAACTTTTGAGGAAGTCAGGAAGGAAAGTGATAGCACAGGTGAGTAATCAAGTCCACGGGCAAAGCAATCATGGCTCAGACATGGCTGTCGTAAGGCCACAGAAAAATGGTTGAAACACCCACAGATTATGAACATGCAAGTGTTTAGGCTGGGTGCTCTGTGTTTGTTAGCTGTCTACTCGGAAGCAAGCTTTGGAGGTGTTGTACAGGAACATCCTCCCCGTCAAACAGCCACCACCTCATGAATTCAGCTGTGCCTGTGGCTCATGGTCTTCCCAACTGAGCTGATGGACTGCTGGCCTTCCGTATAGGAGGGAAGGGCAGGGAGGATCATAGGCCCTTCATCTGAGTATCCATCCATTTTTCCTAGCCAGCGGTATTCAATCTTCCCTAATTGATAGTGCCTTAGGGTCTAAGGGTGGGGCTAGAGTACACAGCTTCGGAGAACTAGGAGAAAGGGACTCTATCTGTGTGGTTATGGGGGAAGATGTCACACATGCTGGGTAAGTAAGCCCAACAAATTCACTGGTTCCCCAGGGGAAGCTTTGGTGGAACAGAACTTTGAATTGTCACTGGAACCTTATGAAGAGGGAGCGGGTTGTATATGTAACCTAGTGCCCCACTGCCCCCCAGCAGAGAAAAGTCTTTTTTGTTTTGTTTTGTTTCATTTTTGACACAAGGTTTCTCTGTGTAGCCCTGGCTGTCCTGGACTCACTCTGTAGGCCAGGCTGACCTTGAACTCATAGAGATCTGTCTGCCTCTGCCTCCCGAGTGCTGGGATTAAAGGCGTGAGCCACCATGCCAGGCCTAGAAAATTCTTGAAGCAGAAGGACTGACCGATAGATAAATCTCCCCTCCTTCCTTTTTAAAATTTTGGTTTTGGTTTTAAAAACCGGTCTCACTGTGTGGCCTCACTCCAATCCTCCTGACTCAGCCTCCCCAGTCAAAATTTCCTTTTCAAGGTAAGGAAACAAAAACTCAAGGAATTCAGAATTTTTTCAAGGCCACACAAAAGGCAAGTGGCAGATCCAAGACACAAATCCAGGTCCAACACACAAACAGGCATCTTAACCACTTCTAAGAACTGACTTTGGAAAAAAGGCTGACACACTTATCCTTGAAATGGTCTGTAGAGGACCAAACAGACAGCAGCTGGAGGACTCCAGAGGCCAGAGGCTGTAAGGAATGAGGGTTTGTCTTCCAGAAAGGCTCAGCCACAGGAAAGGAAGGCAACACTATAGACTGGCATGGTCTGCAGAAATGATGAGCTCTGAGGAGAATGAGGCACATGAGAGAAGGTGGAGGGCAGGCCAGGAGGATGGAGTCAGAGAGAGAGAGAGAGAGAGAGGAGAGGGAGGAGAGGGAGGAGAAAGAGAGGAAGAAGGAGGGAGGGGGAGGGAGAGAGGGAGAGGGAGAGAGACAGGGAGGGAGGGGGGGAGAGAGAGAGAAGGAATGTAGAAGGAATGTTCTATAGTGTAAGAGGCAATCATTGTTCTGCCTAGGAAGGATTGTTAAGCTGTAGGGATTGGTACTGCACAAGGATGGGTTGAATGCCTATTCCATGGCACCATTCTGAGCATGTGTCAGGGAGATGGTGAATAGGAAAAGGAACAACACCTTCTGTTTGCACGCTTGATGGCAAATGTAAGCACAAGCCACTGCCACTGCTCCCAAGTGCTCTGCTAAATGAACAACCCTCATTCAGACACAGGTCAGCTGCCTAAACCCCCACTTGCTGTTGCCCTCTCACTTACTCCAAAAAAAATGTTCTTGAGCATCAGCTAAACACCAGATTCTATAGTCTGGATGCTTACATCCCAAAGAGGTCCAGGGATCAAGACTGGGCCCCTTGGGGCACTGCTAAAAGGTGGGGGACCCCATAGGAAGTGTGGCCTCACAGGAGAGCCTTGAGTAATGGGGGAGCCTCACAGGAAAGCCTTAGGTAATGGGGGGGGCTCACAGGAAACCCTTAGGTAATGGGGGGTCCTTTAAGGGCATTGTGGAACTCTTGTTATTTTATTTCTGCTTCCTGGGCCATGATGTAAAGAGTTTTTCCTCTACCAGGCAGTGCCCACATCAAAAGATCTTGGAATAAACTGAGTCAATACAACACACATTTCTCTTTTTAATTTGCCTTGGGTAGTTCACTACAGTAGCAATCAGACAGGGCGGGGTGGGGGTGAGGAATTCTGGACTCCTGTTCACAGGCATTCATGATGATGGCAGAAAAAGAGGCAGTGTGAAGGAAGAGGGGGTTGGTGCCATCATGACTAAAGAAGTCACTGCAATTTTGTTTTTGTTTTTCAGCATGACAAAATCCCAGGACAGCCCTAGTTGTGAGATATTTTCTAGGGACAGCAGCAAGCATTGCAGGTGTGAGAAGAATGTGGGAGGGCTCCTGCTCCCCACAGTGAGTGCCTATGGTACCTGGAACACATAAGGGTCACTCCTGTGTCTCAGCTGACACAGCTCTTACTCCCCAGGCCCTCCACCCTTTGACTCGGTGTCTAGAGGATCTGAAGCCACTGAGGGTTTAAGTGAGGAGGTCCATGCACACTGAAGCATTGTAATACTCTACTAGGCTACCAATCAGAGATAACTACCTGTAAAACTAAGTTAACAAAATCACCTTAGCAAATCCAAACTCATTTATATTGGATACAGTGTTTAACATATAAAAATCAGAACTGATGTTTAGTTAAGAGTACCAGTGGCTATTTAAAAAAATGTGTGTGTGTGTGTGTGTGTGTGTGTGTGTGTGTGTGTGTGTGTTTGTTTGTACACATGAGTGCAGTATGTGCAGAGGCCAGATGAAGTCACTGGAATCCTTGGAACTGGAGTTAGAGGTGGTAGTGAGTCACCCAATGTGGGTGCTAGGAACTAAACTGCAGGCCTCTGCAAGAGCATTAAGTTCTCTTAACTGCTGAGCCATCTGTCTAGTCCCTTAATGGCAATTTTTTTTTATTAAGTTACCTGCTATATACATCTTTTCATCTAATCCTCACAGCAACACACTGAGGTTCAAAATTATCATCCTCTTTCCCATTTTGAGGATGAATGTGTCCAAGTTTGAGAAAGTTTCATCAACCTGTCCAAGGCTGAAGTCAGTGAGCAGCTGGCAGGGCAGGGCACCCAGGTACCCTAACTGTTCAACTAGACCACACTGCCGATCAGGTTCTTTGTGGTAAGAGAATGAGCAAAACACTTCTGTATGATTGAGGCTAGAGTCAATACTTTCTGATCAAAACCACTGAAGGGGAAGAGGCTGTATCAAAACATTCTAGCCAGGTGTGGTGGTACACATCTACAGTCCTAGCTCTTGGGAAGCAGAGACAGGAGGATCAGGAGTTGAAAGTCTTCTTCATAGACACAGTGAGCTCTATGCCAACATGGGATACATGATCACTTGACTCAATAAAACCAATATATAAATAAGTAAAAAAAATTAAATATAAAAAATTTCAGGAAAACAATCACAGAATAATTTACTTTTTAGATAAAAGTTTGAAGTCCATGGAAGAAAAGGACCTTTGTCAGAACACACACAACACAGCTTAGCGACCCTTCTACTTTTTTCCTTCCCTTTCTTGTGTCTATCTGTGTACAGGCTTGTGGGTGCCAAAGTGTACACATAGAGGTCAGGGGGTCCTTCCATCATGTGGGTCTCAGGGATCAAACTGAGAAGCACTTTTACCCACCGGCCCACCTCACTAGCCCAGCAACCCTCAACTTACTGAGACATTTCCAGTTAAAATGGCTGTACCCAGCCTCAGAAACCTGCTCTTCCCCTGACTGTGTGGCTTCCAGTGAGCTTCTGTTTTCTCTGGACCTCAGATTTGCTTCCTTTGAAGTTATGGATTCTTCTAAACTCTAGAGTTCTGATCTGGTTTTGCCCATGGGCCTCTATTTAAGCCAGTCTTACTTAGAATCCAACACTCAAAACTAAGTGCTGGCTTAGGTTAGTTGGTGCTAAGAAGGTTGTGGGGAGGGAAGACAGTCCCCAGAGAAACACCTCAATAATCCTCCTCTCCCACCATCCCCCACACTTCCTCAGAAGCCCCAGCAACCTGGCAAGGTCTGCATAAGAAGCCAAGAGGAAACCCTGCTTCAGGACAGCACTGCAGCCCTCCTCAGCCCTGTGACCTGGGGGTGCTTTTCACATAGTAGGCACTTCATAAATATTTGAGAGGAAATGGGTGAAATATTATTCTGCCCTTTCGGAAATGTGGTTATGGAGTTTTCATTTCCTCCACTGACTGACCTAAGCAGTTAAACCGCCACAATGGATCCTGAGGGAAACCCAAATGCTACATTTATGGAAAAGCTGCCTTTCGATTCTGACGTGCCTTCCAGGTTCACTGTGGCCATAAGTTAAGGGTCTGTCAGCACTTCCATTATGAAAACTGTTTTGTGGTTTCATAACATAGCCATAAAAGTTTGCCTCCAGCTATCCTTGGGTGGACAAATTGAAAAGCTTGTCCTAAGCCAAAAATGTGGGAATCAGAAAACAAACAATTTATTGGTTTCAGACATGGTTTTGTGCCCGTCTTAGCCAAACAAGATTTATGATGTGGGGAATTAGAGTGAGCTGAGACACTTGGTTTCTGAAAAGCCTGAGAAAGAGGGAAATGGCCAAATTACTTATATTTCAAAAAGGGTCCCCAAACACAATCAGTCATTCTTTTGCTTATATTTTCATCGAGTAAATTGTGTCATATGTTGGTGAGATGCTGAGTCTACTTCATGAGTTCTTATCTTTTTTTTTTTAAGCATTTTCTGTTAATTCTGTTAGGATGGTAAAACTGTCTTGTTTATCTGGAAATCAGAAAACTGGCAAAGAAAGTCCAACAATGCTGTAAGTTCTTCTGACAAGGGAAAATGGCTGGATTTAATCAACAAGAACCCATCAGTCACAGATTTAAAAGTTGGGGAATGAGGTCTCACTGTACCACATTAGTGACCTGGAGACTTGGCAAAACCACTGACCTTACAGACTGGGAGGCCAAGGCCTCAGCACAGACTGAACTCCTAGATGCCAGGCTACAGGTGGTTAGCAAGACAGACCCAGACAATCCATGTCCCATCTGGACAATCAGCTGGTCACTCTTTCCCCCCAGATGTTACTACTAAAGGTCCCAGGATCTGACACACTTACCTGGATCACTGTTGTCTAGCATAGCACACACACACACAGGATCTGACACACTTACCTGGATCACTGTTGTCTAGCACAGCACACACACACACAGGATCTGACACACTTACCTGGATCACTGTTGTCTAGCACACACACACACAGGATCTGACACACTTTTCTAGATCACAGCACACACAAATGCACACACCTCTAACAAGAGTCCTTTCTTGCTGTCATGATAGCAGGACTCGGCACTTCGTGACTTTGATGGCCTGAACCACGAGCCACAGGGCATTAGGAGCCATGTTATACACTGTTTCACATCCTCTGGGGTGAGCGCAGTCGAGTGCCTGGCCACAGCAAGTTTGCTTCAATTAGGGGCAGGACACTAAATCACAGGCTCAACCGTCACTCAGCAGGACACAGAGCTCCGTGTGGGGAGCAGCTGAGCAATGAACAGGTAGGTCAGCCATCCAGCCTGGAAATGAAGTGGCGGGTCAGCCATCCAGCCTGGTAGTGAAGCTGCAGTTTAGTCTGTCTCAGGGTTACCAGCGCTGTGGTGAAACATGCTCACCAAAGCAACGTGGGCAGGAAAGGGTTTACTTGGCTTACACGTCCATATCCCTGTGCATCATTAAAAGAAGTCAGGACAGGAACTCAGACAGGGCAGGAACCTGGGGGCAGAAACTGATGCAGAGGCCATGGAAGGGTGCTGCTTGCTGGCTTGCTCTCCATGGCTTCATCAGCCTTTCTTTCTTTTTATTTTATTTTTTAAGATTTATTTATTGATTTTATGTGTATGAGTGCTCTATCTGCATGTACACCTGCAGCCAGAAGAGGGGAACAGATCACATTGTGGATGGTTGTGAACCACCGTACATTTGCTGGGGAAATGAACTCAAGACCTTTGGAAGAGCACTAGCCAGTGTTCTTAACTGCTGAGCCATCTTCCCAGCCCCAGCCTGCTTTCTTATAGAACCCAGGACCACCACCCCAGGGACAGAACTACTAACAATGGGTTGGACCCTCCCTCACCAATCACTAACTAAGAAAATGCCCTACAGTTGATCTTATGGAGGCATTTTCTCAACTGAGGTTCCCTCCTCTCAGATGACACTAGCTAGTGTCAAGTTGACATAAAACTAGCTAGCACAGTCTCAGAAGATCATTATGATGAACCAGATTCAAACCAGATATTTAAACATACTCAGGTATGGTACTAAGAAACGGCTGAATTTTGTTCCTAATTTGGACGCTGCCTCTTAAGGTACCTACACACCCCTCTAACATGGTAATTAATGTCTTCCTATATCCTGTCCCTCCCTCCATACTCTACTCTGGGGCAGGAATCAATCTCATTTCTCTCTGCAACCTGTCTGGCACAGTTTGCTGAATGAATGAATGAATGGATGGATGGATGAATGAATGAATGAATGAATGAGCAAAGGCATATGGTAACTGATAGCTATGGCTTCCAATGTCTCTCCTTCACTGTCTCCTCCACCTCACACAATTCCTCTGCCTACTTAGAAGTCACCACTTAACTTTAGAGCTGTATTTTTATAGGAAGAATTCAATTCTGTTCATCACAGCCCAGCAAAATATTTTTCTTAAGTCAAAGAAGGACTTTTTGTCAGAAAAACAGGAAATTCCTAAATACCTGGGTAGAAGATCACAGCCCACTCCAATTTCTCTGGTTTCCACTTCAGTCTTGGGCTGGGTTTCTGTCAAATAGTCCAACCTGCTTTGTAGTTCATTATTCTAGAGACGACAGGAAAGCAGTTTCAGTAAATCAAGCCTGAAGCGCTGACAACTCTCCCAAGGTGTGGTTCACAGGGTTGGCGTCAAAGAAATACAGTGATTCTGTCAGTATACAAAGCTCTCCAGCTGTGTGCGCATGCACATCAAGTTGTGCATAAACAAAAATAATCTGCTTTTTTCAATCAACTATTTGTTGTAAGGACTCTGAGATGGCTCAGTGTGTAAAGGTGACTGCCGCCAAGGTGGATGACCTGAGTTTGAACCCCAGGAGAGAATTGACTCCTACAAGTTGTCGTCTGACCTGCACATGAGCTCTGTTGCATGTTTATGAACAACACACACACACGTGTTGTATATAGCTCCCCAAATTTACTAGTCTTCTTCTCATGTCAACAAACTATGTTAACTAAATCACAGAATCCCATTGTATAGATGTACAGTATTTATTTAACTAGTCTTATACGATGGCCAGTTAGACATTTATCACATTTTTTTGGCATTATAAATAAGGTACAACTCAATTTTTAACACTCCCTTACTAAGCTATAAAATGAATAAGTCTATTAATTTAATTTAGTGAGAAATGCCTCTATAACTGAATAATTAGTATTTCATAGGTGTGGAAAAATTCAGAATCTCAAACATATAAACCAGAATGAGCTCCTTGGGATTAAAATTAGCATTCTGTATACACATGATTTTTTTTTTTTAAAGCTGGAGCCAAACATTGCATAAGCTAATGATTAGATGCCCAGGAATTAGAAATGTGCCCCATGGGAAGAATGAAGGACAAAGGGGCATGAAAGCTGAGGATGGGCCTGGATCAGCTTCACTTTTCGATCCAGAGGATCCAGCACCCTCTTCGGGACTCCATGGGGTGTCAGACCGCCTGGAGCTAGAGTTATAGGCAGTTGTGAGCTGTCTGACATGGGTGCTGGGGACTGAACCTGAGTCCTCTACAAGAGTAGCAAGTGCTCTTAGCTACTTCATTAACTCCTTAATTGATTTTTTAAAACATGTTCTTTTATGTATTTTTTTGGTAATGATAGACTCAATTTTAAAACCATAAAGGCCTATCTATTTTCTTGGTTGGATTCTTGAAACTGGACAAGTAACACATACAAAATAAAGTTTACTGAAAAAAAAATATAAGTAATACAATGAGCATGTTACTTACATAACAAAAAATTACAACATTTGTCACTTCTTTTACATTTAAGCTGAGCTGAAGTGCCAGTCTCTGATACTCAATGCCACGTGGAAGTTTAAAAGTCCTATGGAAGGAGCTGGAAAGATGTCTCACCAGGCAGGAGGATCAGCTGCTCTTATAGAGATCCGTTTGGTTCCTACACCACATGGGCAGCTAACTACTGCCTATAACTCCAGGTCTAAGGGTTCCAGAGCCTGCCCTCTTCTGGCCTTCAGGGCACTGCACACACATGGCGCCTAGATAGGAGTGCAAGCAATCACTCATATACATAAAAATAAATAAAGGTTTAAAAAAGGGAAAGGTTAAAAAAAAAAAAAGCCCCAGGCAAACAGAAGGTTATTTGGTTTGAAGGGATTTGTGTTGTCTCGCCATAGTTCCCTCTGAGCGAACAATGCCAAGAATTATTCTGTAAAATCTTTGTCTGCATGAGGTCCTGATGCATGGAAATGGTGTAAAGAAAGAGTATGCTCACCATGCCTAGCAACTGATGAGCTCTGACAGACCTATGGCCCTCTCTTGTCACCCAATCTTTAGAATGAAAGAAAGGTGCTGGCTTACTGAGGGCAAGGCACAATCTTCTGGACTCTCCTATTTACAAGGAAAGAGAAAAGCAAAAGAGGTCTTTGTTGCTAGCAACTCCAGCCCCCGCCCCCCCCCCCGCCCCCGTGGCCTGTTCCTCTCCAGTATAAAAACTTTAATCCTGAAGGTTTCATCTACCAGGATAAAAATTTACTGTTAGGAGGTGTAAAGAGATGGATATTTGCCTGGACTGGTGCACAGGGAAAGGTGAACAAGTGGCCCCAAAATGTTTTGTTTAATTCCACAGGGATTCTGTGCATAATATCAGATGTCCACGGAAGTACAAAAATTAAAAATAAATACTCGTGAAAACTGAATGGAATCAGTTTTTTTTTTAATAGCGTGATTCTTCTATATATCAGACAGTATAAGGGAAGGCAGTGCGCAGTTCAAGAAATACAGCATGGCCTGCATCTCTGCTGATCTCCGTCTTTCTGGGATACAGATAACTGAGCAGAACTAACAGGATGATGTGACAACATTACAAAAGCACCCACAAAGTATTAGAGTTAATCCAGAGGGGATATATCAGAGTGGGGAGAGGGACTGAAGCCACTAGTGAGAGTTAGAAAAGGCAGAGGAGATGAGCGCCATCCTGGGCAGCTCACAATCACCTGTAAGGTCAGCTCCAGGAGATCTGACACCCTCTCTGAGCCAAGAAAAGGAGCCTTAAGCCACCAAGACTATGAAACAAACAGAAAGATGAGAATCAGAGAGGGAGGAACCCAGAGGTTTTCTGAGAGATCAGGAAGGGAACAGAGTCCAAGAGGTCACCCAGGTAGGAGGTAGCTGGCTCTAAACAAATGTGAGCTTTTAGGGAAAAGTCCTCACTGCTTTTTAGAACGCTGAGACAGAACCTAAAGCAGTAATGCCCGACCTTCCAAATGATCCTTTAATAGTTTCTCATGTTGTGGTGACCCCCAACCATGAAATTATTTTTGTTGCTACTTCATAACTGTAATTTTGCTACTGATATAAAACATAATGTAAATATCTGTGTTTTTCAATGGTCTTAAATGAGCCCTGTGATAGGGTCTTTTTACCCCTAAAGGAGTTGCGACCCACAGGTTGAGAATGGCTGATCTATAGTCTCCACCTTTAAGGGTTCACATTACCTGGCTTAGAATTCAAACTCACATGGCATATGAAAATTCAGGAAGATGTTACCTGTTCTTAAGGGAACAGGGATGGACAGACAACAGTCCTGATGAGACCCAGAAGTTGGACTTTTTAGATAAGGATTTGAATGTATCCATCTAACTATGATCAAGAGATAATGGAAAATAATGCTTCCAGGTAATGAACTAATAAAGAAAAAATAGAGACGAGCCATGAAAGATTCAACTGTGTCAAAGAGCATGCATGAACTGGACCTAGGCTCCCTTCACATATGTAACAGATGAGCAGCTTGATCATCATGTGGGTGCCCTAGGAAATGGAACAGGGGCTGTCCCTGACAGAGACTCTGATATCACTTTCTGACCACTTCCCCCTAATGGGTCAGTGGTGCATGACCTTAGTGGAAGAGGATCTGCTCAATCCTGATGCAACTATATGTGCTGGATGGGAGGGTATGGGGGGGGGCACTCTTTTTTTTCTGAGGAGAAGGGAAGGGGGTAGGGGAAGGGGATGGGAGGGTGGAACCCAGAGAAGGGGAGGGAATGGGTTACGATCCGGATGTAAAGTAAATAAATAAACTTAAAAAAAGATTCAACTGAGACTTCTAGAATGGAGAAGTACAACACTTAAAATTTATTATTATTATTATTATTAATTTTCTTAGGTACACTTAGGGAAAGCAAGGAATTAGTACATCTAAAGGTACATTACTAGAAATTATCCAATTAAAAGAAGTTATGGCTCGGGAGATGGCTCAATCAGTTAAGTGTTTGCCTTGTAAGCAAGAAGACCTGAGTTTGGTCCCCAGAACCCACATGAAAAAGGCCAGTGCTAGAAAACAAATATGAGAGAAGCTTGGGGACTCAACAACCAACCAGTCTCACCAAATCCATAAGACCCAGGACCACTGAGATCCTAGATCACTGAAAATCCCTGTCTTAAAAAATAAAATAAAAGCCGGGCGTAGTGGCGCATACCTTTAATCCCAGCACTCGGGAGGCAGAGGCAGGCGCATCTCTGTGAGTTCGAGGCCAGCCTGGTCTACAAAGCGAGTCCAGGACAGCCAGGGCAACACACAGAGAAACCTTGTCTCGAAAAACCAAAAATAAACAAACAAACAAACAAACAAATAAATAAATAAATAAAATGTAGGGAGCTGGAGGAAGACATCCAACATGGACATCTGGCTTTCACAAGCATGCATGCACCTGTATGTAAACACACAAACACACATACTCACACATGCACAAGCGCACAAGTGCACACACAACCACACATGATAAAGACTGAGAACAATTAACAGAACTTTGTAGAATGGTGCTGCAGTTATTTTAGGAATGCTAATGGTGCTGCTGGAACCACAGAAAGGAATGAGAGGGAAAAGGCCGCAAAATTAAAACCCAACAAAGCAGCACAAACCTCCAATCCCAGCACACTGAGGGCAGAGATAGGGGATCAGAAGTTCAAGACCATCCTCAGCTATGTGAGTTTGAGGCCATCCTGGGCTACATGAGATCCTGCCTCAAAGAGAAAAGAGTAGGAAATGGTCCAAAGTCATCTTACAATAGAAAACGAGGGTGACTATAAGATATATTAACATTTTGTTGATTTTTAAACTAGGAAGCATTTCTAAGGCTATGTAGTTTATTATGTGTTAACTGTATGCCCGTTTATAACACTGCTGTGCTAATTTGGAAAGAACAATAAAGGAAGGAGAGCTAATTGATGTGAAAGACTGGACAGCTCAGTCTGTCCCCAGGAAGCTTCTGGGAGTGAGGGGATGTGCTGGTTTTCTTGCTTTCAAATACCACCACCTTGTGTCTGTATGTGTAACTCGTACCACTGTGTGGACAGGGGGGCTTGTATGCCTTACAGGAAGGAAGAACCTGGCATGGGCATGTTGGGGAAATACACACACACACACACACACACACACACAGTGCTGCAACCACAATGCCACCCAGCAAACTTAATGAGAGTCCTAGCAGAGTTCCACAGACACAGAGAGGCTTGTGGCCTGTACTGTGTATGTTAAGGATAGGATGCACACAAGCCAGACTTTGGATTCATTTCCTGTGACTCTTCAGTGTCACCACAGAGTTCGAGATTCTCAGCATGGAAAAAAAACAGAATCCAATCCAGAAAGCTTAGCCACTCACTGAAGTCCAGGCCTCTAATTTTACTTTAGGATACTCTTTTAAAGATGTATGTACTTTTATTTTATGTGTATGAGTGTTAGCATGCATGTCTGTGCATTCATCGAATGTGTACCTGGTGCCCAAGGAGACTAGAAAAGGGTGCTGGATGCCCTGGAATTGGAGTTATATACTGTTTTAGCTACCATGTAGGTGCAGGGAATTGAACCTGTATGGTCTGCAAGAGCAGCCACTGCTCTTAACCACTATGGCCCCATTATTTTAGGAATATTTTAAGAAGTGTTTTTATTACATTATTTTTGTGTGTGCATGCTCGTGCGTGTGTGTGCATGCATGTACCTCTGGATGTCAGAGGACAACTTACAGAATCAGTTTCCTCCTTATGCTACAATGTGGTTCCAGGAGAAGCACTTTTACCCACTGAGCACTCTCGATGACTTAGAACATTGAAATTTTTATTTATGAGCATTGTATATGTCTGCATTTACACACACACACACATACACACATGCAGATGTGCATGTTGGTGCCTAAGAAGATCAGAAGAGGACATCAGATCCCCTGGAGCTGGAGTTAGTGGAGACTGTGTGTCACCTGATATGGGTGCTGGAAACCGAGCCCCAGTTCTGTGCAAGCACAGTAAGTTCTCTTAGCCATTTCTTGAGCCCCCAGAACACTTGTTTAAAATATCATAAACAGGGAATGGACTGACTCTTCTCCAGAAGATTAGTAAACAAAAAATTGTTTGGGGGAAAAAAAAGAATGAGATAGAGCCAGGCAAAAGGGAGCTTTTGAGACTCTGGTGTGTGTTTTTGAGGTATGGTACATATAAAACCTAATAACTTTAAACATCAGTTAAGAGTGAATGATAAAACCAAGGGGCAATCATTATCCTCTATTTAAAAGGGAAAGAAGAATCCAGACCACTATCCATGAACCCAGGATCAGGCACTGAATGTTCCCCTGAACTGCTAGTCTAATGTCTTGACATGGTTTGTGGGGGTGGGGTGGGGGCAACAAGCTCTCAAGCATTAAAAATAAAAGCAACCTCAGAGGTGACATGAGTCCTCTCCTCTCCTCCTGCTCTTTTTAAAGATGGAGTCACTGGGTCTAAGCTGTGAGTGGAATGACCTGCTCATACTCATACACAGATAATGATGAAACACAGGTGAGAATATAGTGTTCCATCAGACACGTGCATCTTTTGAGATTGCAACCCATTACTGTCATCTGCAAAGTTCAAGGTTGAGACCTATGCCACAAACCAACCAAAAAAAAAAAAAACACAAAATAAATCTCAATTTTGTGTGTGTTCATGTATGTACAGTTGTGTGTATGTATGTGTGTGTGTGATCAACTTCAGCTACCATTCCTCAGGCATTATTCACCTTGTCTTTTGAAACATAATCTCTCATGAGCCCCAGAGTTCACTAAGTAAACCAGGCTGTCTAGAAAGAAAGCCTTAGGAATCCCCTGCCTCAAAGCACATCACCACTCCTTGCCTATTACATGGGTTCTGGGGTCTGGATGGAGTGCCCTGCTTGCAAGGCAACTACTTTCCCAAGTGAGCTTTCTCCCTAGTGCTCATAAGGCTTTAAGGAAACCTACAATCATTCATAGCTGTCCTCAGCTACTCAGGTGCAACAGCAGGTTGAACCTGCCTGAGTCCTATATGGTGCCACAGAGTGAAGATGTACATATACAGGTGCACACTGTTAACTCTCGTGAGCCAGTGCTGGCTCATCACTATCCACGTGCCACAGACCTAATGATGCTACTGGACTAAGCAAAGATGTGTGTGAGAACCAAGGCTCTTTAGTCATTTACCTACCTAGACATTTTCTTAGAGCAACAGAAAATGGCTTAAAAGCAGAGGATGAAAATTATATTGTGGAAATAAACTGAGTCTGAGAAACATCTTTTGTTCATCATGTCATTCAAAGACAAAATTAATATACAGTGTATAAGGAGTATTATTAGATGGTTTTTTTTTTTGTTTTGTTTTGTTTTCGAGACAGGGTTTCTCTGTGTAGCCCTGGCTGTCCTGGACTCACTTTGTAGACCAGGCTGGCCTCGAACTCGCAAAGATCCGCCTGCCTCTGCCTCCCAAGTGCTGGGATTAAAGGCGTGCGCCACCACTGCCCGGCTTTTTACTGGATTCTTTTTTTTTTTTTTTAGATGGTTTTATATCAGCATCTAAGGTAATGTTATAAGAGAAAAGTAAAGTGATTATAAGATATGTAAGGAATGTAATTGATTTTTTTAACATATGAAGCTTTTAAAAATAATTTATTTATTTTTATTTTATGTACCTTGGTGTTTTGACTGCATGTAATACTGTGTGAGGGTGACAGATCCCCTGGAACAGAAATTATAGACCAGTTGTGAGCTGTCATGTGGGTGCTGGGAATTGAACCTGGGTCCTCTAGAAGGGCAGCCAGTACTCTTAACTGCTGAGCCATCTCTCCAGCCCTCTTAGAAAGCTTTCTATAAAGCAGTATAGTTTATTGTGTAATGATTAGATGCCTGTATAACACCTCCGTGCTAAGAATAATGAAGTGATGCACGCCTTTAATCCCAGTACTCAGGAGGTAGAGGCAATATCTCTGTGAGTTCAAGGCCAGCCTGGTCTACAAGGTGAGTCCAGGATAGCCAGGGCTACACAGAGAAACCCTGTCTCGAAAAACAAACAATCAAACAAAAAAAAAAAGAGCAACTGGTCCTATTTTTCCTGGATTTAAATAATTTTTTTTTTTTTTTTGGTTTTTCGAGACAGGGTTTCTCTGTGTATCCTTGGCTGTCCTGGACTCACTTTGTAGACCAGGCTGGCCTCGAACTCACAGTGATCCGCCTGCCTCTGCCTCCCAAGTGCTGGGATTAAAGGCGTGCGCCACCACCGCCCGGCCTGGATTTAAATAATTTAAGGAATGCTAATCAGCTTTACAATCATTCTTTACATGCTTAATAAAAACTGGATCCAGTCTTGTTCTGAGATGAACAGAGCTGTCATGGCAGGGCCCTCCTGCACTCACAGTCTCCTGACATACATTACTTCCCCAGTCTCTACCTGGGGCTTCCTATGACCACAACAGGAAAAGTGATCCTACCTAGGTGGCCAAATGGCCGGATCCCCAGGAGCAGATGCCAGCCACTGTCCAGTGGGGTTAGTGAATGCCCAGTCTTCTGGAGATAATCCAAGCTAGATCCATACCATATCCCAGAGACCCCCCCCCGAAGGGTCATGAGTCTCGGCTGCCCACAGAGGAGAGCTTCCTTCCCTAGCCTCATCTCCTGACTCTATACTGGGGGCTCGTGGAATCATTTCCCAGCATCAAGTCATATCCGCATCTCAGCAGCCCAAACCATGGGCTGAATCATCGAAGCATTCCACAAAGCATATACCTGCAAGCACCTCCCTATGTACAGTACTCTCCTAGATTCTACTGGAGAGCTCAGGAGTGCCACAGTCAGAAACAAGGTGGGGGCCTCTGGGGTGAACTCCTGTCTCTGTCATTTCATTCCCCTCCTCTGAAAACTCCTTCTCTCTGGACACATAGACCTCTTCCAGGGACTCTCGACTGTCACTAGGGAAAATGTGCATTTGCACCTCCACCCCCAGTACACACAGGGCTGCAACTTCAGAAGGAAATCTTAGAAACAAATGCTGGAAAACAGGGGAGGCAGCACATATCTGTAACTGTGTAATTGGAAGGTGGAGACAGAAGAGTAGGCATTCAAGGTCACCCTGGGCTACATAATGAGTTTGAGGATAGCCTGGGGTACTTGAGATATTGTCTTAAAAAAAAAAAAAAAAAGCCGGGCGGTGGTGGCGCACGCCTTTAGTCCCAGCACTTGGGAGGCAGAGGCAGGTGGATCTCTGTGAGTTCGAGACCAGCCTGGTCTACAAAGCGAGTCTAGGACACCCAGAACTGTTACACAGAGAAACCCTGTCTCGAAAAACAAAAAAACAAAAAACAAAACAAAAAAAAAAGCTGGTGCTTGGCCCAGTAACCAAGGAGGGAAAGACATGAGTGGGAACAGAAAAATATCCATTTACTCAGCTCCAAGACACTGAGACTCATGGGCCCTGAATCTGAAACCAGGTCCCTAGAAGCCATGAAGGCTTCTGGTTATAGCAGTCATAGGAAGTCCCTCTGTCAGAACTAATGATGACCTGGCTCACCACGCCTGCAAGCATCCAGCAAGGAGGTAGGCTTGAGATTCAGACTCACCATCTTTACTGTAAGCGTGGACAGGAAATGATGTTCTTGAAACTCAGTCCCTTATCTTTAAAGCAGGGGAGATATCATTTAGTCAGAGGGTAGCCCTTTCAATAAGCTAAGAGCACAGTGCTCACTCAGTATCCCAGGCATTTCCTTATATTTTTGGATTGTGAGCCTAGCCTTTAGTGGCTGATCCATCTCTCCAGCCCATGCCAGACATTTCCTATGCGCTCTTGTGGGACTGTCCCACACTGTCCCACACAGGTGTAGTTAAGTTTCCTTTATAAAGATAAGGAAACTTTCTGATCATTCGGTCAATAGGCAGATCCAGGGCTCCACTAGGATAGATCTGATCCCACTCTTTGTGCCTCTGTTATATAGAACATGTAGGAAGGAACCAGCAATGCCCAGCACACACTAGGCACTCAACAAATGGCAGCCTACTTTTCTCCTTGCTTCACTGTCCTGCCCCAGGATGTCTCATGGGGGAAGGGCCACACAGAGGGACACTGACAAGGACAGGTGCTTGGCAAACCAGCCCTTCCTGGAGCCAAAGAAGGCAAAGGATCAATGCCAAGTTCTTAATAAAGAGCCTACAGGGAAAATTGATTTTGGCTCCTTCTATTAACACCCAACCCCCTAAGATTCTTCCAACTAATAATTTCTTTCCATGGAACTGCCACAAAACCCCGCAAATGCCTTTCAAAAGGCTAGAGGCAAGACTATGAAGCAACTCCAAGTTGCTGGTGAAACTAAGTCACCTCTAAAACACGTTTACTTGAAGTAACACAAGAAGAGTATTGGACTTGGAATCTGTTTTCCAACTTCCTAGGCTGGTGAGCCTGGGTGCTGCTACCTCCCTTTCCTGCCTCTATTTTTCCATTTCACAGAGAGCACACAATCCTTTCTCATGAAGTTTTAAAAGTTGCCGAGTAAACTGTGTCAGGGACATGTGTGTAGACCATTCACAAATTAACAAGCCCTATATACATGAGAACTTTGAGTATTGACAGCATATTAGACTAGCTGGGAGAATTCCTGAAGAAGACATGTTAGACCTTTGAGAGAGCAGCCACCAGCAGCAGGCTGGAGCATGGAGAGAGAGAGGGTAGAGAAAAAAAGAGCTGTCAGAGATCCTTTGCGGAGCTGGCAGTTAACCTTCAATCAATTTTATAAGGCCAGGAAATAGCCATATTTTTAATTAAGTGTCCACAGCACGATCAGCAACATAAAATTTAATGGCAGGGAAGACATGGACTTGAAAGACCCATAGCCTCTTACCTCTCCTTCCAGGAAAGAGATTTTTTCTAAAAGCTGCAATATTAGGAGCTGCTTCTGCTGCACTTTTTTCTTTAATGATTCAATCTAGAAAGAGACAAGAGGAAAACTGTCAAACAAAAACGCAGAATTGTACAACTGCAAGGTAGCTAATCAGTGGGTAGAAATACCTTTGCTTGTTTGCATAGAACCTATGTGCAGATTTCCTTTTTATTTAACTGTTTTTATTTTTTTCTTTTTGAGGCAGGGTGGGTCTCATGTATCTCGGGCTGGCCTCCAATTGCTATACACCTGGACAAGACCTTAAACTTCTTTTTTTTTTTTTGGTTTTTCGAGACAGGGTTTCTCTGTATAACAGCTCTGGCTGTCCTAGACTCACTTTGTAGACCAGGCTGGCCTCGAACTCACAGAGATCCGCCTACCTCTGCCTCCCAAGTGCTGGGATTAAAGGCGTGCGCCACCAACGCCCAGCTAAGACCTTAAACTTCTAATCTTCTTGCCTCCACTTCCTGGGTGCTGGGATTTCAGGTGTGCACTGCCATGTTTGTTTTATGGGGTGCTACAGATTGAACTCCAGGCTTTGTGCATGTCAGATAAACATTCTATCTACTGAGCTACATCCCAGTCTTTCTACTGAGCTTCATCCCAGCATTTCTAGATGGATTTTTTTGTTTCCTGGATCACTGCTAACCTGAGAATCTCTGACAGCAGGGGATGCTGACACCCAGGGATGTCCTCTTAGGTTTGTTTAGCCAATCTCTCCACACTGACTGCCATTTGGACCTTGATAACAAGGTTACTGAGTTATCTGTTCGGGGAATGAGTGTGCTTCAGGGCAGAAGCAAGCAAGTCGATAGACATTAGTTATCTATCGTGGACTGATGAAGCACGTGCAGTTCAAATATTTGGTTACTTCTCTTTTTTTTTTTTTTTTTGTTTTGTTTTTCGAGACAGGGTTTCTCTGTGTATCCTTGGCTGTCCTGGACTCACTTTGTAGACCAGGCTGGCCTCGAACTCACAAAGATCCGCCTGCCTCTGCCTCCCAAGTGCTGGGATTAAAGGCGTGCGCCACCACCGCCCGGCTTGGTTACTTCTCTTAATCCTTTAGTGTCTGACCAACCAGGTGTCAAAAGTTTGTTTGGGGGATCACTAAAAGTATTCATGGAATGCATAAGATTAAGGACTCATGAGGACCACAGTAAGCAGGGCCTGGGCTGAGACCGAGGCGCACTGTCACCTTTGTAACATCATGTTACACGTGTAACATCATATAACACACCCTGGACTCCTTGGCTTTTCATTCAGACATGTTTCATTGGACAGAACGGAGGTTCTCCAAAAGCAAGAACCAGGGTGCTTTGTGCCAGGTCATGCCAGTGAGATCGATGGGTATGCAGATTCAATCAATGGTATTGCTGCCTTTCAAACAAGCTTGGGTATCTGAACATTCAGATATCCATTTATAAAAATCCCTCAGTATGAACTGATCGAGCTTCCATGGGAGGGAACCAAGTGACACCTGGAAAGGCATATATGTGCTGGCTGTTAGATCCAGAAATACTATTTCTAGGCATAGATCCCAAAGATACATTGGACAAAATATAAACTAACTTGGACATATGATTTTTGTTTTTAGAAAACACAAAACCAACTCCATCAATAAGTGGCTAGTTGAACAACCTACCTTCCTTGCCAGTGGAGGTCTAGGCACCCTTTGAAAATAATAATCTCTTACACACTGATATGAGAAACTTTTTTCAGTTAGTTAATTTTATGTTGCATGGGTATTTTGCCTGAAACATATCTATGTGTACCACATTTGTGGCCTCTCCAAAGAGGACAGAAGAGGGTGCTAGATCCCCTAGGAACTGGAGTTACAAAAGGTGACTTGCCATATGAATGCTCAGAATTGAACCTGGGTCCTCTGGAAGAGCAGCCAGTGCTTTTCTTATCTGCTGAGCCCTCTCTCGCACCCCAACTTTAGAAATAATAGAATGTAGCCAGGCAGTGGTGGTGCATGCCTTTAATCCCAGCACTCTGGAGGCAGAGGCAGGTGGATCTCTGTGAGTTCAAGGCCAGCCTGGTCTAAAAATCAAGTTTCAGGATAGCTAGGACTGTTACACAGAGAAACCCTGTGTCAAAAAACAAAACAAAACACACAAGAAGGAGGAAAAGAAAGAAAAAAAATGTGTGCAGTGGCTGGAACAAAGCAGCAGAAAATAAGATACTATGGAAAATTGTATTACATCCTGGTATTTATTGAAACTAAGGAATAGTCATTTTGTTAGGTATGATGACAGTGTTACAGTTATCTCAGACCAAGTGCATGTTTTAGACAGGCACTGTGAAGTCAGTACTCAGGAAATTTAAATACAGGAGCTAGGATTTGCTTTAACATGGAAACAGGAAAGAAGAAAAGATGTTTAAAGAAAACCAATGTGGCTGAATGGGCCATTTGCTGAACTTGGAATGAGCCTAGTGGCCTTCCCTGATTATTCTCTTTGTGCTGGGTGGACTAGACACTTACTCATTTGAGACGGAGTCTCTAACCCAAGCTGGCCTCCAACTCTCTATGTAGCTTATAACCTCAAACCCTGACCCATCTGCTAGGGTTACAGGCTGCACCATCATAGTTTTATGCTGTGCTGGGGATCAAACCCAGGAACTCTTGCATAACCGGTTGGTAGACATTCCGTCAACTGGCCTATATCCCAGACCTGCATTTGGCATTTTTATTATAAGAGATTTAAAATTTCATGTGATATCAAGATATATCACCCTACAGGAAGAAAAGCTAACCATGTAAAACAGAACCAAATAAACATACTTAAGGTAAAATGCCAGTGTTTTTAATAACTATAGAAATTAAAGAGAGGAACGAGTTACCATAATGCCTCTGAAATCTGCCCCAAAGTAGTGCCTGAAGAGGCCAATGTTGGCAAGCCTGGGAGGGACAGACACTCATGTGTTGCAGGTGGCACTGTAAATTAGAATGACCCTTCAGGCAATTTAGCAATAAATACTAAGAGCCATAAAGCTGTTCAGACCCTTTGACCCACTAATCCTACTCCTGGGAATTTGTCCTAAGGATATAACTCAAACACAGGAAGAAAGCTGCATGTAGAGAGATGTTCTTGCTTCCATTATTTATAATAGAAAGAAAGTGGAAATAACGTTAATGCCCTGCACTAAAGGAGATGGCCATAAATTACAAGATACCAGCATGATGGAGTATATTACACGAACGCTAGGAACAAACACATTGCAAAGTAGGAAGGTGTTTATAAAAAGCCTCAAGGGACAGAAAAACAAAAGTTTACCAAAGTGAAAATAAAAGCCATGAAAGGGATTAGGAAAGAGAAATAGTTCTGAGGTTGGTGTAGGGTTATGTCCCCCCCCCCAAAAAAAAACTGTATAATTTTTCTCCATTTTGTATAGGAATGACTTAAAAAACCACCCCATAATACTCTTTTGCCTTTCTTATAATATTAAGATTTTGTGTGTCAACATACAGATCTGTGTGTGTGCATGCATGTGGAGGCCTGAGGTTGACACTGAGTATCTTCCTCTGTTATTTTCTACCCCATGTTTGAGGCATGATCTCTCTGACCTTGGAGCTTACTGACTGCACTGCACTAGACAGGCTGCCCAGTGGCGCGAGCCTTCCTGCCTCTGTCCCATCCCATCATGACTGGAACTTCAGGCACAGTCCGTCATGGTCAGCTTTTCATGGGTGGTAGGAACTCAAGCTCATGTTGTCATGTTTTCAGGGCAAGTACTTTCCCAACTGACTTAGCTTCCCAGCCCCCAGCCCCCAGCCCACAGCCCTTAAGATTTTTAAAATTAATGATCAGTTGTTGTCATTGTTGTTGTTTTGTTTTGTGTTTCCCTTTCAGTGGTAGTAGGTATTGAACCTAGGACCTTGTACATGCTAGGGAAGCACTCTATCACTGAGCTATGCCCCCAGCCTTAAAATGACTTAAGTCTTTAGGTGGCATCGAAAATGAGACCTGAAGTTCACTGAAGAACCTATGATGATAAGGAGAAAAGTTCCATCAAATAACATAAAAGTGATTTCAAACACCCAGCCTTCCTGCTTCTAAAGGACTCTTGAATGGCTTGGAGGGCAAGAAGAGATGTGGTTTTCTTTAAACACTAAAACCACGCCTCAGAGACTAGCAGGACTTTGGGACATGAAGAGCTCATGGGAAGGCACAGAGCACTCTGATGGCCCTTAGATTTCAGGTTTAAAGTGATATCAGCTTGCCATGTGCTGTGGGCCCTGCATTCTCACGTTCAAACAATAGGCCAGAAATAGTTTTTTAAGTGTCTGGGTTAAATATGGACAGATTGTTTTCTTGCTAATATTCCTTATACAATATAATATAAAAACCATACTCAGAGAGTTGGTATTTTATTAGGTCTTGTAAATAATCTTGTAGAGATGCCCCCAGAGAATGGAAAGGGCTGGGAACAGACTCTGCACAAATCCTGCACCATTTCATGAAAGAACTTGAATTTCTGGGATTTTTGGTCCGGATGAAGGATTCTAGAACTGAATGCTCATAGATACCAAGTGATGGCTATCAATCAACCCACGGCAAAAGCATCATCAGGGGGTACATCAGAGAATGTTCTGGGAGCTTTTTTGAGAAAGGAGAGGGCTGATGTTACTCTGAGGAGGCATTTGGTTTAGAGGAAGAAGAAGAGATGGTGGGAAAGATTCAGAGGGTACAGAGACCTCTGACATAAGTTTTTGGCAAACATGCTTCCTGAAGCAATGATGATACTGTATTAAACATCCTTCATATGCAGTCAAACCAGGTTTATGCCATACTGGGTATCAAACTATTAGTATGCTGGGTAAATGCTCTGCCAACTGAGCCATACCTCAGCCCCTCTATTCTGTTACTTTTTTAAAGCAGTCTCACATACCCCAGGCTGGCTAAGAACTCACTATGATTCCAAAGACCTTGAACTCCTCCTGATTCCCCTGCCACCACCGGCAGAGTGCTGAGATTACACACCTGCACTACCACCCAGGCCTTTTGTGACTTGTAACTTGACACTGAGGAGGTTCAATTATTCTTCAGAAAAGCTGCATTTAGGTCTAGCTGTCACCAGGTGGTGGTAAATGACCCAGAATCCAGGTCAGGGTATTCAAATGTGGGAAGCCAGGGCACTTGCTTTCCAGACTTTCATAGTTGACTTCAAGAAGACCTAATCCTGTTATACTAGTTGAATTTAAATGTCACAGTGAGGTCCAGTTCTAGGTCCCTTGCAGATAATCTTACCTGGTGTGTTTAAATTTTAACCTGAAGTTAAAATGATGCTTTCTAACTCCTGCCTCTATCAGCATGGCTCTGTACCACACTGAACAGATGATTAACATGAATGAGATCTACCAAGATGCCAAGTTTCTAAGCCTTCAGGCTGATTTGGTGTTTGAACAGGAAGGGAAGGAGTGGAAAGATGGCTCTGTGGTTAAGAGCACTTCCTGCTCTAGTAGAGGACCAGGATTCAGGCTCCAGCACCCACACTGGGTGGCTTATAGCTGTCTGGAATTCCAGCTCCAGGGGATCTGATGCCCTCATTTGGCCTCTGAGGGTACTGCACACAGTGGTGTACATACAGACAAGTAGGCACACATACAAATAAATTTTAAGTTACTTTTTTAAAGAGAAGGTAAATAACAGTTGTAGCTTGTTATAATTGATCATTGCTTTTCTCCTCTGTAGCAACAGTTGAGACACTTGCATATGTAGTTTGAGCTAAGTGATCACTCTTAAGCATGGCCACACACAGGCATTGTCTGGGGAAGCAGGAGACTCACAAACTGCCCAGTTTCGTGAGTTGCTTTGAAAATAGATAACTGTAGTGAAATGATTTCTCCCAATTTGCCACCAAAAAAAAAGAGTTACTAACCAAACCAAAAAGAAATTATACAAAAATTTAGGAACAAGGTTGGAGAGAGAGCTCGGTCAGTCAAGTGGTTACAAGACTGAGCTGGATCCTCAGAGCATACATTTAAAAAGTCAGGCATGGTGGTGAGCACAGTTCTGGGAAGCAGGGAAGAGAAGATTCCTGGAGCTTTGTGACCAGTAAGCCTACCCTAATCAGCAAGCTTGAGGCTATTGGGAAACCATGTTACACACACATGCACACACACACACACACACACACACACACACACACACACACACCACATACATACATTCACAAACATAGACTGCACACACACACACCCTATCTCACCCCACTACCACACAGTTTAGAATAGATTCTATGCATCCTGAAGTTGGGAGACTTGCAACTTTCTGGGCTTCTCTTTCTAACAGTTCACATGTAGGACACAGGCCATTTTATGTTAGATGATAGAAAATGGCACCCTCTATAGCTGGATTTATGTGACCAAAACCCAGTTGTGCAAGGCTCAGGAAGCATAATTCAATATGGAACATGGGAACTGTGAGGAGAAATTAGTGAAGAAATACAGTCACGAATAAGCATTTAATATTACACACATCGACACAGGTTGTTAAGAAAAATATTCTCTAGGTATTTTCTTCTCCCAGTTGGGAAATGATAACATATGTGGGAAATGCCTCAAAAAAAGAAGCACGCTGAGGCAGAGTATACACAAGATTCCTGCCTGCTAAATGACATATCCCAGAGCCATGTATACAGTCAACTTTCTTCCCTCCCCAAGTCTGTACTGAAAGTCATGTTAAAAACTGACGGTCAGCGGTTGGGGATGTAGCTTCTCGGTAGTGCTTACTGAACACGCATGAAGCTTTGGGTTTGACCACTACCCCCTCACAACACTGGGGTGGTGGTGCACACCTGCAGTCCCCATACTCGGGGTAGTGACCCGAAGGAGGGTCTGAAGTTTGTCATCTTCAGCTACATAGTAAGTCCGAGGCTATTCTGAACTATATGAGTCTCCCCCAAACCACAACCACAGTTAAGGGTGGGTACAGAGGTTCACACTTGTGATTCCAGCACTCAGGGGACCACCACGGTAGGAGGACTGTCACATGTTCCTCCAGGTCAGCAGAGTCCACATAGTAAATTCCAGACCAGCCTAGGCTACAGTGCAAGGTCCAATTATTAAACAAAGAAATAAACGCCCTGCTGGTCACAGTCCTACACTGAGACAAAGGCAAGCCACCCACGATGGTGACGGACAGTGAGGTTTGGGTGAAACTCTAATAGACAATGGTCTGTAAACTGGGAAAGTGTTGAAATAATTAGGACTCCATGCCTGGGGTTCCGACCCATGCAAACAGAGCCTCTTAGAGAGACACTGGGCAAGAACTGTCGAAGAAAATGAAACTCAAATTTAATCCAAAGCCAGCAACTTGCCTTTAATTAGAAACATCACCAATCAGAAGCAAGTACTGGACCAGAACCCATGGTTGGCCTCCCTATGTAACTGAGAACAGCCTTGAACTTGATCCCTGCCTGCACTTAAAGAGTGAGTGCACCATGCCTAGTTTATTCTGGGGATCACACCAGGGCTTCGTGCACACTAAGCAGGCAGTCTAGAAACAAAACTATATCCCCAGTCCTCAATATTTTGTCTTGCTTCCTACAACACCTTGAGAGAGTTTCTCCCTTGTGCCCCCCTGTGAAGCCCTGGACTCAACACTGTGTGTGGTGCTGCCTGATTAATGAATGACTGCTTTCTCAGGGGTAAAAACAAAACAAAACAAAAATACCCAGATAGTCACATTGATTCAACTGTTCAAGCTCTTGAAATAGAAAGAAGCCAGGCTGGATTTAGGGAGTTTTTTGTTCTTTTTGTTTTTCTTTTTTTTTTTTGGTTTTTCGAGACAGGGTTTCTCTGTGTAACAGCCCCGGCTGTCCTGGACTTGCTTTGTAGACCAGGCTGGCCTCGAACTCACAGAGATCCGCCTGCCTCTGCCTCCCAAGTGCTGGGATTAAAGGCGTGCGCCACCACGCCCGGCTTTCTTTTTGTTTTTCTATTTCCTTTAAAATCTGTTTTATTGTATGGTTGCTTTCATTGCAGGAATGGCCAGAAGGCCGTCAGGCACATGTATTTAAGATCATGGATTGAAGGGCTGAGAGGAATGCATTAGCGTTAACGAAGAAGCCACAACTGCACACCTGCTGTCACCAGCACACTGCTGTGCTATTCCTTCCTTCCTGAGGACCCCACCCCCACTCCCTAACCAGGGCTTTCTACTTTAAACTTTCTTCACTCTCTCATTGAAACATTTGTCAAAGATGTGTAAATGCTATTCCACATTTCTGAATATAAGAAATTCAAATTTAGTTCAAAATAAAATAACATGAAACTTTATTATGAGTCCCTATAGCCTTCTCATGGGAAATAAATGTTGTCATAGTATTTGAAAACTTAAAATTTCCACAAGGAACTAGCTCAGATCCTCAATACTGTTTTCAAAATATTCTTTTATATGTATGTGTCTGCATGAGTCTTATGTGCACCATGTGCATGCAGGTGCCCAGCGAGGCCAGAAGAGGGTGTAGGATCCCTTGGAGCTGGAGTTGCAGGCACTTGTGAGCTCTGAGAACTGAACCCTGACTCCATGCAAGAGCAGCAAGTGTTCGTCACTGAGCCATCTTTCCAATCATCTCCCCTCCCCTACACCAACACCTTTGTCAAAACCACTAGGGATCCATTGCGTCAGGGATCTTACAGAATGAGGATGGAGCAGGACAGGGAAGAACATTCTAGAATTCCATTCAATCTTCCACCTCTCTCTTTTGCTTCCTCTTGTCCAGAGAGGGCCTCCCTTGTTTTCAACCCAATCTCTTGCTCCATGGCCTGAGAGCGTCATTACCTATATCCTCAGCAAAGCAAGAGTCATGTTTGATCCCCTATCCCACACCAAGAAAACATGAACATAATCAGCATTTTACATCCTTCTTCTGAAGGGTTTGGTAGGCCACCTGTGATTCTAGTTTAGAAGTTTTGTCATGGTGTCATTTCATTGTCATATTTTCGAGTCTGGTCTGGCTTATTTGGCTTGGTTTATTTGCAATGATGAGGATGAAACCCGGGGCCTTGTGAGCAGTCATTCTGCCACTAAGCCACATTTCTATCCCTTCTAGTTACAAATTTAAACTTAAGTCTCCTCAATAAAGGAAAAGCCACCATAAAAAAATGCAAAAGTAAAAATAATAAAGCTTAGCCTCCTTTAGAAAATAATAACGCACAGGGCAATTTGACAAGATCAAACTGTGTACGCTAACACAGACTGGGAGAATGGCTTCGTAAGGATGAAGCAGAGGGTGCATTACCTCATGGGAGGGGGTGAATCAAGGCCCCAACCAAATGAAGCTGAAAAATTGCTAAATGAAGCTCCAAGTGGAGAAAATGAAAAATCAATGAAGGACCAGAGGAGAAAGGGACATTTTTCATCTTCATGGGGCTTGAGTAAGCAGTGGAAATCCACTTTCAATTAATGTATCATGTGGCATTCAGCCAGGCTGGATACGAACAGGGTGCATATTTTAATCAATTTTTTCTATTAAGTTTGAAGTAATATATAATAATAGAACTATGTTAGTCAAAAGGATCATTTGAAATGGGCTTCTGAGCTAAGATAATCTTATTTGGTTTGATTTCTATCCTAGATTGATGAGAACTCAACTTCTCAGAGTAGAACAGCAGGCCAATCCTCCTGGGTGCCTAAGAATGACTTAGCTATGGAGATGTCTGGGAAGGATAAACACAGTGGCTTCCCGGGGGCTGCACATCCACTGGGAGGGAAGGAAGACATGTATCAGGTACCAGGTCTTGGATGGCTTAGCTTGTGATGCTCAGAAACAGCCTTAAGCGGTTATCACCCCCAGCTAGAAACCAAGGTTCAAGATGCTGCTAGCAAGAGCAGAGATCTCAGCCGTAGCCTCCCTAATACTGAGGCTTGAGCTCTTTTTATCTGTATCCTGCTGTTGGGAGGATTAGTCTGCTTCTGCCCTCCTGAGGATCACACCTTAAGTACTGTGTCCTTGGCCTGGGGAAGAGGGTGGAGTGGAAAAAACAGTGGTGTGGGATTTGCCCTTACAAATGACCTGTTGGGAAGCCGGGCGGTGGTGGCGCACGCCTTTAATCCCAGCACTTGGGAGGCAGAGGCAGGCGGATCTTTGCGAGTTCGAGGCCAGCCTGGTCTACAAAGCGAGTCCAGGACAGCCAGAGCTGTTAAACAGAGAAACCCTGTCTCGAAAAACCAAAAAAAAAAAAAACAAACAAACAAACAAATGACCTGTTGGGACTGTTGTGTGTGTGTGTGTGTGTGTGTGTCTGTGTGTGTGTGTGTCTGTGTGTGTGTGTGTTGTCCATGTTGTATGCACATTTGTGTGTCAGTGCACATGCACTTGGATGTGTACATACAGAAGTTGATGTCAGATGTCTTCCTCACTGAACCTGGATCTCACCAATTAGGCTAGACCGGCTGGCCAGCAAGTTCAAAGGACCTTCCTGGTACCTGCCTGGTGCTGCAATGCCCAGCTTTTTGTCAGTGCTGGGCATAGGAGCTTGAGTCCTCATTCTTTCTTGCAAAGCACTTTGTCTACTGAGCCATCTATCTACCCAGCAGTCCCCAACCATTTTATTTTCTAAGACAGAGTCATATTAGCCCAGGTGAGCTGAGGATGATGACCTTAAATTTCAGATCCTCCTGCCTCCATTACCAAGTTCTGAAAAGAAATTTATTGAAAGAAATTACAAGCCACAGTATGTGCCACCATACCCAGAAGAAGCCCTGATTCTTTAAGCTGGGAGACAAGTGGGATGGAGAAAGGAAGCAATGGTTTGCTTATCTGTCCCTGAGCTTTCCTTCATGGATACATTTTCAGAGAGAAAAACCCCAGAAGCTGAACAGGAGTATCGGGGAGGAAGCCTGACTCAGAGCAAGGCAATGAGCATCAGTTCACAGCTGGCACAAAACTGACACTAAAAATGGTCCTTTCAAAATATCCCTAAATTTTATGTGTTGTGACTACAAGTCCTGCCCACACTAACTAGGCTCTCCTCCCAGCCCTCCTTCCTCCTTCCCTGCTATTAGCCCAGAATCCAGGACACCACTCCGAGGCTCAGACCCACTAAAGCAGTAGGAGCCAATGAGAAATCTTAAGTGGCAATCATAACCTTGTTCTTGGCTCAGTGCCCACCACCCACCATGGTGGGTCTCAACCCACATTTTCTATCTCTTCATGAACCACTCCCTCGTCTAATCCAGTCAAACTAGATCCAGGCCTGGGCTCACCCCATACCTTCTGGTCTTCATATTTTGGGTTTTATTTACTTTATATCTTATCTGGCATGACCTCTTCCACCCACTCAATTCCTGCCTAGAAAAATCCAACCCATCCTGCAAGATGCAACCAGACACCGGCTCCTCCCTGCAGAGTCTCCACCCACAGGAGAATTAGCTCACTTTTGGAGGCACTGTGGCAATAAAGCACTTGGCATGCATGCTATCAGTCAGTCCGTGCCACCACTTCCTGGGCACGTAGTGTTATGGCTGGTCTCATTTTATTGAAAAGAAATCAGAATATTGGAAAGAATAAGGAATTGTAAATCTTTTCATGACACAAAGCTCTTAGCACATTCCCTCACCCTGTGATGACTTCAGCTGTCATTCAGAAAATCCCTTGAGAGCAGGAACCCAGTCATGTTTACATCTGTTTCATAGAAGGTGCTTCTTAAATGCTCACTGATGATCTGTACAGAAGAGCTACTGATAGGTTGGACCTGCCTCCCTCTCTTCCCCATGCCCAACTCCTAAGTCTAAAGACTGTGCTTTCCTATAGACTCTGGCAGAGGGCAGGACAAGAAATGCAATAGCACAGAGAAAAGAACTCCAGCTTGACAAAGGGGACATGAAAAAAAGAGTATGTGATGACATTGAAAAACAAGCTGCTCATGAGCTAGAAGGAGACAGAGAGAGAGCCCTGGTCACACCAGAGACACAAAAATAAATTCCAAGTGGCTTAGTCTTTCTTTGTCCAAAAATAATATTTATTGAGCACCTACTGGATACCAGTGACCATTCTAGATATTAGGAACACAGTCATGAATGAAACAGGCCAAAGGCCCTGCCCTCACAGAGCTTCCATTCTATAAGAAGGAGGGAGACACAAATAAAACAACCAGACAGACAACAGAGGTACACGAAACACACCGAATGTGGTGTAAATGTTGTG
>CAJQZJ010000220.1:5904529-5920381 GCA_907164525.1 Lophiomys imhausi
CAACAGAGGTACACGAAACACACCGAATGTGGTGTAAATGTTGTGACAGACAACAGAGGTACACAAAACACACCGAATGTGGTGTAAATGTTGTAGGCAAAAATAGAAGACAGAAAGGGGGAGGGCACAGACATGAGGGGTTGCAATAAAAGATAAAGATGAAAATAAAACTCTAAAACTACTACAGAAAATGACAAACAAGACATGCAACAGAGTGGAAAAATTGTTAACTATAACCTTAGAAAAACTCAACATTTATCCAAGAGATGCCACAAACAAATCCCACTGACTGGCAAATGATAACATCACCTGAATGTTTTTCAATAAATGACCCATGTCAGCAATACAGAGAGTTTGTACAAATTATCAGGAGGGAGGATAAAGGAATTGATTTAAATCTCAATGAAGGATATAAGCATTAGTTCACAAAGAAGCCTGGCCAGCTGGCCAGCTGGACTCCATTCTGCCTCCCAGTCCACAGTGAACACTCACCAGACTGACAAAGACTATGCACTAAATGTACTGACTATGCGGACTTGTCTGTTCTTGTGGTTGTTTTTCAGGTTTTTTGCTTCTATTTTTTTTTTTTCTAGAATACATAGTGAAGAAAGGCTGACTCCAACTGTGTTCTTTGTGCTACTTCTAAAATGTTCATGGTTTACATAAAGTATTAAAACTGTAAAACAAAGAAGTGACTATACTTTGTTAACTGCTAGACTTTGAAATGACAGCATTTTCACTGGCTATAAATAAATCCTGCTTCAAGTTTTGAGTGGCCAAGAGACAAGATACAGCCTTAGGAGTCCAAGCAAAAGGTCCAAATAAGAGCCGGGGGAGGGAAGAAGCGGAAAGGGTGACAAAGGTTTTGAGCATGAGTTGTGTTTGGTAGCAAGTTAAGTCAAAGTTGACATCATACTAACCTAGGAAGGGACACAGAGAACTAAGACCCAGAACTGTAAGCAGAGACAAGTCCTTGAGAGGCAAAGGACCCAGAACTAAGAAGATCACCAATTAGCCTACCACCTGGGGCAGGACAGGAGGAAAAGGGTGTTTCAAGAAACATGTAGAGACTGGTGTTTACTCTCTGAGCACATCCCCATCTTCTCTGCACAACAAGCATCCAAGAGAGGAGAAACTTCAGATGTACAAAAGCACACTGTCAGGAGAAAAAAATCACCCGCCGTCCACCTCTGAGGTTCAAGGCCACTCTCTTAAGTCCTGTGATTTCACCTTCTGAAAATGGGTCATGACTTATTCCAGAAAAAATGCCAGAGATTGAGTCCCTACGAATAGCACAGATAAGTCACCACCTAGAGTCATGAGAGGATGTGTGATTTTCCACTCTGACTCCAGCTCTCTACAAACCCCTCCAGCATATGTGGGGTCCAGCTTTAAAGGGGGCCACATCCAGGCTCTTGTCACCAAGGACTCTTTACAGGTGTGGGACTGTCTCGTCTGCTTCCTTCCCTTCCATGCCACCCTAAGCTGGAGTTGACAAGAGCACCAACATGGAGAAACAATGGCAAATGCTGATGAGATAGCACCCTCCCCCACAACAAACATACTTTCTGGTAAAACAAAACATTACAAAAACTTGTAGAAATGCCAAGATCAGAGAGATACTCACTCTATCATCCCAGTCTACTGGTTTATGGAGGTTAATACCACCCTTAACTAAAACTGCTGCCATACCACCTACGAGCTTCCAGCAACCCTTCCTACATTTTGATAAATCAACAGCATGCCGGTTACTAACGAAGGGCTCTGTGATGGCAAACCATACATAAACATGCCTGGCTTGTCTTACTTCCACACATTTTAGCTAGGTATAGTTTCCTTTTCACTGGGTAGTCCCACTTTTCCTGAAGTTGGTTGAACCATATCTATTCAGGCAAAATTCCCAGAGGGATTGAAGCAAACTGAACTTCCCCTAAACAAGAAGAGACATTAACTGACAATGACTATAAACACACATCCAGAAAGGACACAGGGAGAGGGGGGCATCTCCAAAGATGAAGGCCACTGTATACAAATATAATCAAACTACAAGGACATGGTTGTATCTGCATTTTTGAGAGTGTGATCCGGTGAGGGGCACCTCCTTCCCAGAGCGCTGAGACTCTTCGCCTCTCTTCCCTTCTCCTAAGCGGGCATCTTCTTCGACTGTTCCACCTGGCACATTCTGAATTATTTTTAATAGTCCTTTTCTCGGTCAGTGCAGGTCTTGCTTTGATGTCTAAACCCAAGTTTCTAAAACAAAAAAATCCTGTGGATCCCTGAGGTCTCTTTGATCTGCAGTTTGAGGCTGTATGTGTTGAGGTTACTGTCTGAGTGTTTTCACAAATGAGGCCCAGGCAGGGTCAAGGTTTCTTTCCAATAGCGTATCCTTCCTGTTTGTTCCAGGGCTCAGCACAGATTGACACCACCTCTTCCCCGCAGAGAGTGCAAGTGTTCTTCTAATCATACCCAGGAAGACACGTCCAGCTCTGCCTCTACTATCTTATCATCTTCCAAAGAGCCGGAGGCTAAATGTGGAGAAGAGCTCGTGGGACATGATCTGGGGACAGTTCAATTGAGTGGATTAGGGGTGAGGCTTCAGGACCATGGCTCTTTCCCTAACCCCCCTTCACCCCCGTGGACCTAATTACCAGCTATGGGAAGGACTGGTGATGCAGGCCACTTGCCCAAAGCACCCAGAAGGTGCTGCACAACTCAGCACATGGAGCAACATCTTGGAAATGAATTGTGCGCCAGCAAATCGCTGAACCACTTAAAAAGAAAGATTCTTGAGGTTGAGAAAATTTAACTACTCTACTCAAGAACCTGTTGAGGGAAGTAGCTCAGTCGGTAGGGCACTTGCCTATCTAGCATGCTGGTGAGACCCTGGGTTCAATTCCCCAGCAACGCATAAACTGGGAAAATGACACACGCATGAATATAATCCCAGAATGTGGGAGGTGGAGGCAGGAGGATCCAAAGTTCAAGGTCATCCTTGGCTACACAGTGAGTCTGAGGCTAGCCTAGACAACATGAGACCCTGTCCCTACTCAAAAAACAAACAAAACAATGACAAAATATTTTGATGGCTAAGCTAGAGAACAGCACACAGCATAGAAAAGAAGTGAGGCATGCCCAAAGATGCAGTTTGGTTCCCAAGACTCCCACAAAGAAGGCCAGCCCTGAGTATGGTGGACGCCATCACCAGATACCTTGAGCACTTACCTCCACGTGTGTCCGAACCATAAGAAACCGTTTATTGAGAGCAGTAATATTAATAGTAGCTAGTATTCATTAGGTATTTTCCTTGTTGCTTCAATGAACATAACTGACATATATAGATAGAAATAGATAGATAGATAGATATAGATATATAAATCTCTAAAATCTCATTTAATTCTAGCTCACAACACCCTCTCAGGCAGACACTCTTATTAATCCAATTTTCAGGAAGGGAAATAAATAAATTTTCAAAGTCCCACAACTGGTAAACATAGGTCCACCTGATTCTAGAGTTTAAGTTTATGGGTATCTTCTACGCCACTACTCACAGTATGTGCATAAAGATCCCGTACTGTAGAAGGTGTGCGTGGACTCGGGGCCTGTTGGGTGGGTCAGTTCAGAAGCCTTATAGGGACAGAAGGGGAACTGCTCTGCAAACTGCTCAAAGAGTCAGAAACTTATCTCTTCAACCTAAGACAAATCACTTTGGAGCTGCTCCCTGAGGGGACTCACCTCCTCAAGGCCATGGCACTGTGACTCTGCAAAATGTCTGAGAGGTGATGAGTTGGGACTTCTAAAGCTATTTCATGGGAACTGCAGACATGAAGCCGTGCTTCAGTTCTCATGTGAGAGGTGGGCCCTGCTAAGAAAACCATTGCATTCTGTTGGTCACTGAAGAGGGGTGGACAATGTAAATCATGTGTAAAGCAGAAAGGGCTTAACCTTTAAACCAGTGGTTTTCGGCCTGTGGGTGGAGACCCCTTTGGGGGCTAAATAACCCTTTCACAGGGGTTGCATATCAGATATCCTGCATATCAGTCAGATATTTACATTAAGATTCATAACAGTAGCAAAATTACAGTTATGAAATGGCAACAAAACAATTTTATGGTTGGGGGGTCTTCACAACATGAGGAACTGTATTAAAGGGTCACAGCATTAGGAAGGTTGCGAACATTGCTTTAAACCAAGGTGAGGACAAGTCCACATATACAGACAGGGAACACACACACATACTCACAGAGCAAGCCCATGTGTATATATATTCTCTATTTTCTGTTTAACAACTGACCTCACTCTCCACTTACAAAACCTTCCAGGCTGGTCCACCCACAGCCCACAGGCCTCATGAAGCAAGGGCAACAGCTATGAATGTGGCTCAACACAAAACCATAAATTTAGGTAACACAGGATGAGCTTTCTTTCTTTCTGGTTCTCAAACATGCACTTTGTAGATGACAATGCTGTGCTGTGATATCACAATGTTGGACACACCTGTCCATCTGGATGGATCCCAGGCACCTATGGGATGCTCCGACACTGTGGATACCAACAGTCACTACTGCAGGTTCTCATGCTGCAACAGAACCCTCCCAGAAGGCAGATGCTAGAGCTAGCAGGAAGACATGGTCCAGTTTTTAAATTCCCTGCTTGTGCCCCTGGTTACTAGTCCCCAGCTTTTCTTCTACGACAGTGCCCTGCTCTAGGTTCACTGCTAGCTTCCCACCTGTGTACAGGGGCTTCTAAAGGAGGCTGACCAGACTCTCTGACAATATGCGACTCTACAAGGAAAGCCAGGTTGCTGTGTACTAGACATACACACACTCACACACATAAACACTCACAAACACATGCACACATTCACCACACACACTCAAAAGACCCTAATACCCAACCTGCTCCCAGCAGCATCTGCCAGCTTTGGAGGTTTCTCTAAAGCTCCCGAGGTGAGTCCAGTGCCCAGTCAAGTGGAGAAGCAGAAAAGGGAACCAACCATCACTTCTTACTATCTTCTCACTTTAACCAAACAGCTGTGTTGGGGGCTAGGGAGATGGTTCAGTGCATAAAGCGCTTGTGCAAGGACCTGAGTTTGGATCCTCAGTGTCCTCATAACAAGTAAGGTGGGTGTAGTGGCCGCCTGTAAGCCTAATGACTGGCAGATGGAGACAGGGGATCCCCAGGGCAAGCTGGCTAGCTAGACTAGCTGCCTCAGAGAGCTCCAGGTCCAGTGACAGACCCTGCCTTGGTAAATTCAGTGAAGAGTGATCAAGAAAGACACATGACATCAAGCTCTGGCCTCCACAGGTGCTCACACACACGCAAGCCCACATATATATACAGACCAAGAAAACTTCATCATAAAAAGACAGTGAGCAATAAAATGAAAATATGCTTAATAGCTAAACTGGAAAACAGTCAAGGAGCTCACACTCAGTCTTATTACATGATACAAGCCCTTACTGCTCCACTTAGTGGAAGCCAAGTCTTGATTGAGTCAAAGACAGCAAAAGCTGGGACAACCACCTTTATTTTAATCAACGCTCTTCAAAGTGATATTCTACTGAGGTGGGGAAAATATACTGCTTAACACAAAAGGTTTTTTAAGAGACTCAGTAGTGACAGTTGAATTTTGGGGGCTGATAAATAAGCTCACAATAACAGTTTCTTCAAAGCTGGTATCACCAAAAATAGGACCAAAACAAACAAAAAAAAAAATGGCAGGAGACATCACCAAGGAGTCCCAGCCTTGGGGAAGGTGAAGCTGTGACACAGACAGGCTTTTGGACTTCAAGGGAAAGAGGGCAAACATTGCTGGCTGCACCTACAAGCTGCTCCTGGTCTAGCTCAAATGTGCCTCTCCCTCTGGGTACCAGGTGTTGACAGATAAAAACACACTTCCCCACTGAGGTGGGAGTTCAGCATTCCTCAGTGACTAATTCAGTCTGCAGTTTTCAAAACAAGGCCCAAGTAACCTGGGGTGATGGACGTGTGACGTTGTTGGTTTTGTTAAGGTGAACTGAAGTTCTCAGAAAAAGCCACACCTATGTTAAAGATTCTACAAGGCTGGATTACACTGATAGAATTCACTCATTGCAGAGGGTAGGAATGTTGCAGATCCAGAGCCAAACTATCTTGGGCTATTATTAATTGCCCAGCTGTGTGTGACCTAATATCCTTGTGACTATCATGTGATATCTTCTGAGGTATATTAACTTAACAGACCATTGACTTTCAACAACCAAAAGCTAAGAGTGTCATCAGGCAGTACCTGATCAGACAGTACCTCACCTATAGCAGAGACTCCCCTGCCTGCGCAGTGCTCCTAACAATGTATTTGAAAGGGGCCTTGATTTATGACTTCCTTCTTTTCTGTAACTATAAAGACCTCACAAAACTGTTACCACATTGGAACATTTTGTGGTACCTTGAATGCATTTTTCAGGTCATGGGTCATTCAAACTATCTCTTACTCCCTTTGAGGTGTTTCTGTGTGGATTCTCTTTATGTAAAGCCATGACAAAGTTGAGACCATGGTAGCAGACACAGCATTAAAAAAAAAAAAAGTGAGTTCGCCGGGCGGTGGTGGCGCACGCCTTTAATCCCAGCACTTGGGAGGCAGAGGCAGGCGGATCTTTGTGAGTTCGAGGCCAGCCTGGTCTACAAAGCGAGTCCAGGACAGCCAGAGATATTCAGAGAAACCCCGTCTCTAAAAAAACAAACAAAAAAAAAAAAAAAAAAAAGTGAGTTCTTTATCTAAGAACACAGCGGAGCTGGTGAGAAGGCTCTGTGGATAAAGGCACTTGCTCTGCAAGCCTGGCCGCCTGGGTTCAATCTCTGGAACCCATGGAAAGGTGGAAGGGAAGAATTGACTCCACGTAGTTTTCCTTTGACCTTTACATCTGCCTTGTGGCAAGTGTGTATACATGAGCACACACACACACACACACAAATAATAAATAATAAAATAAAATAAAAAACATTGCCAAATTCAGCAGATTTCCACCAAATATCCCTGCAGGTCACATGGAATCTTGGAGCAACGCTAGCAAGCTCTGGGCTCACCTCCTCTCTTTGTAAGAGATATACCTGCTATCTGGGGCTAAATACTCATTCAGAGCAGCCAATATCAGAAATGCTGTCTGTATGCTGGATAAGACAAAAATGCTTTCCTCATTGAGAGTGCCACCTAGTGGCTCTGGCCTGGCATTGCACCAGAACAACACTCCCCTGTTTTACAAAACCCTTTTCTAAGACTGGAGTCAGCTCCAACACCTCTCCTTAGCCATGTCTCCCCAGTCCCCCCAAGTCCTCCTGAATTCCTACAACTCCTGACTCTTTTCCAGCCTGGTGGTTCCTCTGAACACACTCACTTGTCCATATCACTCTTCCACATTTCTAACTTCAAACAAAGCATTTTCATAAACGCCCACAATAATTAAGTTTAAAAACCTATTCTTTTTATGTAGGTGTGGCCACAGTATTCTGGACAGACTTGATTATTTTTACTTCCAGATTTAAAGATCTTAAATTCAGAATACAGATTCTTAATCATCTCGTTCCACTGTTAAAACCCAGCAACCGGTAGGTGGCGATGGTGCTGCTGTGTTTTAACATCGCTGACCTGACAGTACAGGCCATTCACTCCACTTGCTGACCTTCCACACTCAGTGTGAGAGACTTGTTTGGGAAATATGAAATAAAAGGCACACACATCAGTCTTTGCACACTTCCCTGATTAAACACACACATTTATTCAATGTATTTAGTATTATAAGTAATCTAAAATGATTTAAAATACACAGAAGGGAGTCTGGAGAGGCAATTCAGCAGTTAAGAACACTTGCTGCTCCTCCAGAGGAACCCATGTCCAGTGGCTCACAACCACGTGTAACTCCAGCTCCAGGGGGATCTGATGCCCTCTGCTGACTGAAACAAGTAGTGAATTCATATCCGTGTTCACGTCAGAGATACACACATGCACACGCACGCACGCATGCACACACACACACAAGTAAATCTTTAAAAAAGAACATAGGTAGATTATACTTGCAGTATACAAATACTGTGCCATTATATATATATATATATATATGAGTCCTGAGTCCATAGAAGGTTCTAGAACAAAATGCCTCAGATACTGACAGCCAAGTGTATCTGTGTGTTTCCTTCACTCCCTTCAACCAGAAACATTTATTATACTCTGGGAATATGACAGTATTCTGAACTTGTCTGAAAGTGCCTTTTTTTAAAAAGTCTCTGATTTTGGTGTCAGTCTCAACTCCTATGAACAAAGGGTTTATCTGACTCAAAAGCCAATCAATCTGGGCCTTACTCGGGCCTCTCGGATACTAGACTGAGCAATACACAGGCCCCTGTTGTGAGGAAAGAGAAATGGTGGCCCCAGATAGAATCACATAAATTAAGGTATCCCTTCTGCCTCCAACTTTAAATGTGGGAAACTCAGAAGTGGAGAAGGTGTGCTCTAATAGCCAAGGTTCATCGAGATGACGAGATGCCTTCCCTTGGCAGACACTCTTAAGCCATGCTGGGGTGGGATGGGATCAAGCCACTGTTGCTGCTGATGGTGCTCCCAGACAAGTGCATGAGTCTGGAAGTTACAGTCTGGCTCCTCCCCAGCTTCTGCGGTCTCACTCCCTAGATACGAGACTCAACACAGTGTGACTAGACTTCTCATTTGGAGACAAGATTTTATCTACTATGAATGTTTATTCTAGACCTAATAAAACAAAGTGTCTCTCCCACCCCCTTATTTCCCTGACCTTACCCCCTACTACAGGAACACCCCGGCATTTCCTAGACTGTTGAAGTAGATATGCTTTTAATTCCATCTGCCATGTGTATAACTTATTGAAAGTACATACACCTTAAATATTAATGATTCCTTTAAAATTAGAGCTGGGGAGACTTCAGTCAGTTGGTAATGTTCTTTTCTTGCAAGTACCAGCATCAGAATTCGATCCCAGAATCTATGGAAAAGGCTGGGTGTGGTGGTACACACTTATAATCCCAGCCCCAGGGAAGTGTGGATATAAGGACCCCTGGAGCTTATTGGTCAGCCTGTCTGGCCTAGTTGAGCAACTTCAGGCCAGTAAGAGACTCTGTCTCCAAAAATAAGGTGGATGGTACTTGAGGCAAAGTAGCCAAGGTTGTATCCTGACCTCCACACACATGCACACACACACACACACACACACACACACACGGACCATGTATGTACATGAGCGCACACATACACAGTCATACAGAAAATGGACACATTTAAAGATTTTTATATAAGGAAAATAACTTTTTCCTGTTTTCTTCTGTCAACCAAACTTTTAATTCATTTGACTTTATTTTTCAAGTTAATTAGACTCTACATATTCTTATAACCCGGTTACTACTCTTATTTTCCTATCAGATTTTTCTATTTGATTATAACCCTTTTAATACTGTTATTTTTCTATTCGATTTTTTTCTACCAATTTTTTTTAAAGTAAGAAATACCTACAATGGCATGTGGCCAGCTTTATCCACATATGGATTTTCTTCTACTGGGCATCACAAGAAAGGGAGGGAGGCAACAAAAAGGAATGCTGACTTAAACCAAATCATTGTTTATTTTAATTTTAAATTAATTTTAATGAGATGCTTGTTGAATCCTGAATGTTGCTATAGCATATCATAATTTTTTTATATGCCAATGTGCCAGGCCATGTGGAATGACGTACTTTTCTTTTCTTTTTTTTTTTTTTTAACATTTGTTTATTACTTCAGGTTACATCTCCATTACCGCCCCTTATTTTCCCAGAGAATTTATTCATCTAATAATTAAAAAACCATTTGAAAAAGAGAATCATATAAAATTCAATGTGTAAAAATACTCACTTTTGTAAAAGAGAAAATGCACATTTCATTTTACTGGGGGAAAAAAAAGAAAGAAAGGGAGGGAGGCCACACTAAGCCCAAGGCAAAATCATTCCTTTTTCATCTTAGAGAAGTAAATGTCCAACCTACCTGCTTTTCTTCTCGTTTAGAAACAAAAAATAGAGTGATAAACTTTCCCAGAAGATTGAATATATAACTTTCCATATTACACATACAGTTAGGGAGAGGAAGGATGTAGGAGAAAAGATGGAGGAGAAACAAGAGTGAGGAAGGACAGAGTATCCAGGGAGCAGAGCACCATGGGAAAGGAATGAAAGGGGCGGAAGAGAGAGGTGCACAGAAGCAGAGAAAGGGCAGGACATGAGAGCGGGTTTGGGAGGCACACTGAAGCCTGAGCTGAGGTTACCTTCTGTCTCTATAGGACTCACACGAGGTGTCACTGTCCTTGGAGAGTGTGTGCACTCTGAACCGCACTTGACCACCTCTTTGATCTAAAGGAAACCCTCCTTCGAGGGGAACAATCACTGTATTCGAGAGGCTGTAATGGCAGTGGCCGGGGCAAAGCCACTTGTGAGCTAGAGCGCTCTTTTCCCCAGCACAGGAAGCTGTCCTGGAAGGCCTTCTGAGTGCTTACCTCCTCCACCATCTGCTTGACTTTCTTCTGCTGGCAATGAACCATGTCATCCAGGTGTCTGATCCGCTCTCGGAGGCTGGCTGATGCCTCCTCCAGCTGTTGGTACCTAAGGCGGAAGAGAGAGCTCTGAGCGCTGACTCAGAAGAGCCATGGCAGCAGAAAATGCCACGGCTTTATAGAAGCAAGGACAAAAACTCAAACTAAACCCAGAGCTCTTCTCCTGGGGACTCTAGGGATAACTCAGGATCGCTGTCACCCCAGAAAGAGCACAGCTGTCCTCCAGGCCCCTCCTCAAGTTTCACTCCATTTAATGACACATCTCTGACTTGGGGGAGGAGGGGTGAAGGATGGGAAGGTTTTTCTCCACTAACAAGTATGAGAGGCTTTCTGCTTGGGGGTTAATATAGACTGGAACATGTGTCAGTGACCTTAATTAGGAGGACAGAACACAGCGAAGCCCCTGAAACCAAGGATCGAATCCAGGAAAGCCAGCATCAGTCATCGCTGTTGCATTCATCATTTATTGAACAAGGCACGCGCGGAACACCCTCCACTGTACCACTGCCCTGCACCGCAGAACATTTCTGAGCTCTTTAAAGAGACATTATTCTGTCTTTGCTTGGCTCAAACCAGCCAAAGGAGCTGGCAGATGATTGTGCTCTGTCTGTCCGAGCAGAACACTAGAGGAAGTGTTCAGTGTCTGTGTCCCATTTCTCAGCAATACCAGGCCCCTAATTAGCACTAAAGTAGAAACTAGGACCCCTACAACTCTAGAAACTCTCCAGTTACAGAAGGGCCAGAGAGATGGCCCAGCAGGTAAGGATGCTTGTTGCCAAGCATGGTGATCTGAGCTTGATTCCCCATGTGACCCATATGATGAAAAGAAAGAATGAATTCCTGAAAGTTGTCTTCGGACCTACACACTCATGCCATGGAACATCTGTAACACATATACACACCTGCACAATAAATAAATAAACATAATAATTTACATCAAGGAAGGTAGATTTTTTTTCCCCCAGCACATACTATGTAACAGGCAGTCGGTCAAAGTTCCCTCACGATGTGAACCAAAGGGATGGGCATCTGATCAACATAAAACTATTCCTCATTTAGAAAATTAGTTTCCATCTCACAGTTAGGCAAAGAGCCTCGGGGGTCAGATAACTTGCCCAAGGGCTCCAATCAGCCCAGCCTTGCTTTCCTTCCTCTATGCCTTTTGATTTCTAGAAAAGACCATGTATGACAGCTGTATTTTCCATCCAGGGTTTCACAGGCTCATGGGCAAAGGGTAATGCAAGGCTTGGAAACAAACACCATTTTTAAATTAGTTTCCAGGACAAATGGTATCCGTCACAGCTGGTGAGCTATCTCATTAACAAAGGGCATCCTATGGTGCTCAGGGTTATGAGCACATAGACTGAACTGTGCTTGGGGCCGTCTTTGATGTGCTGGCTGAACTAACAGCCAGCAGTGAGATGTGACGGCAAGTTCCTCAAGGAACTGGATCCACACTGGGTGCTCTCAGCCAATGTCACACTTACATAGGTCTGTACTGGGTGAGGGCCATGTGAATAAAAGCACAAGAGTCAAATGAGCTATCCTGAACAGTGCACACAGGGCTGGGGAGATGGCTCAGTGGGTAGGAAGGCTTATTGGGCAAGCATGAAGACCTGACTTCATATCCTCAATACCTATGTAAAAAGTTGGGCATGGCTGTGGGGTAGAGTGTTGGGGGAGGAGAGACAGAAGGATAACCAGGGCTTACTAGCTTCTAGCCTAGCTCCAGGTTTAGCAAGAGACCCTAGATCAAGCAAAATGAGGTAGAAAGTATAAGAGGAAGATACCAGACATCTTCCTCTGGCTTCTGTGTCCATATAACACACGTGTACACACACACACACACACACACACACACACACACATCACACCAGTGCATATCTGCATCTGAGCTGCTATAAGTCCAAGGCCAGCTCGCCTCACCTGTCCTTGTCAGAACCTGCAATCTCCCCCGACATTTCTGTTTCATGTTCAAGGAGCTGGAGCTGGAGTTGATGCCGTTCCTAAAACAGGCAAGGAAATGGACATTCTTTTAGAACTTCCAAAAACCTGATTCTGGGACTTCTCACCTCCAGAACCGAAAGGAATAAATTCATGTTATTGAAAGCCACTGACCGTGGCAATTCATTTCAGTAGCAACAAGAAAGACGTGTGTGTCATGCTGTAAGCTTCATACACATTGCTGAACATATATGTATATATATATATGCAAATTTAATTCGATCTTAATTTAAGGAGAGTGTTAACAAAAGCAGTGCCCATCATCACTGGAAACATACTAGACTTACAATATAGACACTAATATAGCGAAATTCCTTAAAACACACTTGCCGAGCGCTGATGGCTAAGGTGGGGGGGGGGATGTCACCTTGAGCACTCCTGTGAGAAGGGCTGTTCCTCACCTCTGCTCTTAGCAATGCTACCCAAGAAATTTGGACAAGGTGCACAGGCTCCAAATCTGAATAGTGAGATTCTATTTTCCAGGGGCAGTGAGAGGACATCGGTGGGAAAGGAACCTCTGACCATCCTCTCCAGAGGTGTGAGGCCCCGGGGGTGAGCTAGCAGGGAGAGGTCAGAGGCCCATCCCCAGATCTATCTGAAGTCCAGACAGGACCTTGCTCATCATTAGGCTGGGGGTTTCCAGCATGCAGAGCCTGACACTGGGCACTGATGACGTCATGTCCATGGTGGGCCAGTGTTATCTGCAACCACAGTGCAGTCAGAGAGCTGTTTTCCAGAAACCTGACCCAGCATTGCCCTCCACTCCAGAAGTCAGCTGCCAGCTGTTCAATGTCACCGTGTACTCTCTTCCTCTCCTTCCTTCCTGTCTTTTCTCTTCCACTTCCTGCTTCATTTCTGTCTCTCCCCCTCAACCCCCACCTCTAAACTGGCTTGTCAACCCTGTAAGCCCCCCACCCCCACGGTCAGCCTGTTTACCCCACACAGAGGAGTTTGCCTCCTCAACTCACTCAGGTCCCAGGCGTGCCATGGAAAAGTCAACCTGCCCCAGACACGGGGTACTGACGGAACCTCCAAATACATTACCTCATTGGGTTAAAGCAAGGGTGCATCTAGAGTGCCCACAAAGCTAGCTGTTGCAATGTTAATTTGCAGAAAGAATTTTACATGTGACTTTTTTTTAAGGCGTATCAAAATGATTTTGATGGGCTTGCCTTGATGGGTTTGCCTAACACGCACAAGGCCGTGGGCTCAACTGGTAGCACCTCAGAAACAAAAAAAAAAGTGTTACCAGGAAGGAAGACAAGAACTGTGTTCAGCCTCCTTCTGTGTTGTTTTACAGGATGTGTGTCACTGCAAACTGAGAGGCTGAGAGGACTCAGTCCTGAGGCTTCTGACTCTTAAGGGAGGCGGTCAAGGGAACTTTGGGGCCAGGGCAGGTAGGCGGCAGGCCCAGGCTGAATTGTTACCTTCTCCATGCGTTCAATCAGCCTGTCCAGCTCTCCGATCCTCCGGTCTTTCTCCTCCAGGCTGAGCTCGGCTGCCTCCATCTTTTTATTGGCCTCTTCGACTGCTTTCAGAAAGCTATTCGTTTCTTCCTGCAATAGGCACACACTTTCCTCAGCATGGCCTGGATACTCATGTGACTCACCTTAGTCCAGACAGTGCCTGACTGGGTCATGTCTCAACCTCCCTGTGAAAGCACGCCCCTGGGACCCATGGGTCTCACACAGAGTCAACTCACCTGTCATGAGTCTGGCTTCATTTCTGAACAAAGCTCGTGAGCTGTTCTTTATTTAAAATTTTACATTAATGTTATTTTGTGTGTTGAGGATATACAGGTGTAATGGGTACATGTGTGGAGGTCAGAAGGGACTGAGCTCAGCTTATCATTTTGTCAGTAAGCATCTTTACCTGTTAGGGTTCTCGACCTTCCTAATGCTGTGATCTTTTAATACAGTTCCTCATGTTGTGCTGACCCCTAACCATAAAGTTATTTTCATTGCTACTTTATAACTGCAATTTTGCTACTGTTATAACTCATTAATATCTGATATGCAGGATATTTGATGTGTGACCTTTGTGAAAAGGTCGTTCAACCCCCAAGGAGGTCAGGACCCACATATTGGGAACCACTGTGCTGATCAATCTCACAGGTCCCTCGTGTGGCTTCTCAATGGGCCTAATAACTGTCTCTTCTGGAAGCTTATGTTCCAAAGGTGTAAACAAAGGAAACAAAACAAAACAGCCTGTGAGAATTTAAAGAACACTACATAAAAGCTCAGCGTGTCACTATGTGGGGCAACACACAACTGAAGTAGAATGAGGAATTCCCAGATCTTCCTCCTGCAATTCAATGCACCAACTTACTCTTAAGGAAAAAAAACGCAAACGTCTGGTGCATTGATTCGACCTCCAACAACACAGATAAACCAGACACAGAGGGACTCCCTCAAAGAACATGTGTTGTCCTAGAGAGGCTACAATGTGAGCCCACCTCTAGAAAGAGGCATGGTGCAACCCCATAAGCACACACATGAGCAAGGGCACCTGTATACACAGTGCACATATGCATATAAACACACATGTGAAATAGATAATGAATGAATGAATGAATGAATGAATGAATACCCTGATTCCTCTTTACATCCAAGCTCATGACTCCCTTTCAAGGACAAAACCTTCCTATTAAACCTGCCAGCTACGTCTGATATGTTCCATTTGGGGTGGCGCGCACACGCACGCGCACACGCACGCGCACGCGCACGCACCAGGAGCGCCTCCTTCTCCGCACTGTGCCTGCGCTGTGCCTCCTGCAGTTTCTCCTCATACTGGCTGTACAGCTTCCTCGTCATCTCCCGCATCACCTCAGCGTTGGCTTCTTGTGATGACTCCACCTGCAAAGAGTCTCATTGAGGAACTGCAGCCTGTACGGTGCTTCTCTAGCATCTCTACATGGACACACGGAAGGTCAGAGCGTGACCCCCAGGGGTCTGCAGCAGAGAGAAGCAGCAGGCAGGAGGGCAGGGAGAGAGAGAGAGAGAGAGGAGCACACACCAATGAAAGATGGCGCTGTACTCTAAGTTATTGAGGATGATCGCCTCAAGGTGTTTCAGAGAGTCAATTTTTCAGAAGGCTGCTTCTTGAGGCTGGGGAGATGGGCTCAGTTGGTAAAAATTTTTTCAGAGCCCATGCTAAAAAGAAAGAGAGAGAAAGAAAGAGAGAGAGAGAGAGAGAGAGAGAGAGAGAGAGAGAAAGAAAGAAAGAAAGAAAGAAAGAAAGAAAGAAAGAAAGAAAGAAAGAAAGAAAGA
>CAJQZJ010000220.1:5920391-5940025 GCA_907164525.1 Lophiomys imhausi
AGAAAGAAAGAAAGAAAGAAAGAAAGAAAGAAAGAAAGAAAGAAAGACAGTCAGGCATGGTGGCTCACAGCTGTAACTCCTAGCACTGGGTAGAGAGAGGTAGATCCTCCCCGGGGCTCACTGACCAACAAACAATAAATAGCAAGCCCCAGTCCCCAGAAGAGACTGTGTCTCGACAGATAAGGTTGACAGCCCCTGAGCAACTACACTTGAAGTTGACCCCTGATCTACACCATACATATATACATGTGCATCCACACACACGCACATTTGTGCACAGTTATGTACAGATTAATTTATTTTAAAGATAGCTTCTCCAATCAATTCCACTTACAGCACTGACCAACCGCATCTCTAAGTCAGGCCTCATGAAGCACAAGTAAGAACTCTGTATTCATCTTTCTCACACTGTGTGTTTTCCAAACCGTTGTCTTTGGAATCATCTTGGCCTAGTGGGGCCACTGGACTGGGAGCCTTTAGTGGTCAATTGGAGTGGGTGAGGCTTGAGAGAGTCTTTGGTGCTGAGGTGGGTGGGGCGGTGTCTCCTTTCTGCCCTTCAGCAAGGACCTCATACCACTAACCGGATGCTGCTGTGGGTGTGCCCTTGCCCCTCTTTCCAGGCTTCTGCTTGTCTAAGGCACCTGAGATTACACACACATCACCTCTGGAAAAGGAAGCACCCTTTGGCCTTAATGAGTTGCATGGTGTTTACTCCAAAGATGCGACAAGTCCTTGATGCCCTTGGATGCTCATCTCTGCGCAAGTGTACTGAAAAGGTTATCATTAATGTAGAACCCAGGTCAACCCCACACTCCATTTCTACTGGGCAGGTGCCGTGGAAAAGGGCTCAGCCTGAGGCCTGGTCACACTACATTCCAGTCATGTGAGGTTCCTTGGGTCTCTGCAACTTCTTTCATTTTTAATTTGAAGGATAAAAATAAAAAGGAGAGTAGAAAGAAACCTTTTGAGCTCCAGCGGTCAGGACCAAACAGCATCAGTCTCTAAAATAGGCCACTGTAAGCTGGACACAAGGGATCTGGACTTTTAGGCTACCTTGTCATGCCTAGTGACATACCACCCCAGACCAAACAGGAGCACACAGGACAGACCCAGACAGTGGGTGCTCAATAAGTACTTGTGGAGTGAATAAGTACACAAAGGTCTAATTCAAGAACTTCTGACTTCTTCCACAGCAATCTTTTTTTTTTTAAATTTCAAAGTAACTCCTAGTGAGAAATAGAATGTATAAAACTGTAAAAAGAAAGACTGACCTAGGCTGAGGAGATGGTTCAGAGGTTAAGAGCATTTGCTGATCTTCCAGAAGCCTAAGTTCAGTTCCCAGACCCCACATCTGGTGGCTCACAATCACCTGCAACTCCAGCTCTGAGGGATCTGATGCCCCCTTCTGGTCTCTGTGGGCACTGCACTCAGGTGCATAAACCCATACTCAGATGCACGCATACACACATGATTAAAAACACTAAAACCAGAAAGAGTTTGCCTTATTTGAAGAGAGAGAGCAAAGAAAGGCTGAGATATTTTGCCCAAGCCCGACTATACCAGCAGCCACAGGGAAGCAGGCACTGTCAGCTAGTTTTTCTGATTGAATTATTAGCAGCTCCACTTTTCACTAGCACTCTCTGGTTTAGGCAATATGTTATACATGATCCACAGAAGAGCTTAAGGCTGTGCAGAACACAGTTTGAAAACCACAGTCTTGGAGGAGGAGCTTGTGAGGCCACACCCTTTCTTGTAGGAAATTGATGGTGGCTGGGAGAGAGAGACATTTTCTTCAGTGGTATAGCCATTGATAAGTTGCCTGTGCTCTCATACGTAATCCTCACCCACACTCCCGTAAGTATGCCTAATGACACTCACATACACAAAAAGACAAAAAAGAAAAAGGAGGGCTGGCTGGGACAAGGAAGACGATCCATGAGAGTTGGGGTGTGGGAGTGATAAGGAGTAATGAGGGGTGGATATGATCCAAGTACACACGTGTACATGAAAATGTCACATGGAAACCATTATTATGTAATAGGTGCTCTTAGAAACTTAAAAATAAAACCTCACAGGCTTGAGTGAAAACTTGGGAGGGCTGACTGGACTTCAAAGTTTGAGAAGTCTAGCTTAGGTATACACACAGACCATTGGACAAGAGGGACAGATATTTGATGTGTGTGTATGTGTATAGTGCATGTGCATATATAGGGCAGGGGCAGTCCTTGGGACTTTAAATTCCCACATGAGAGTCCTCCAAAGCTCGTGAATATATTCTAGACCCGGGAGGTATCCCATTGGCTTTCCCAATAACACAATCACAATGTCATAGTGACTTCTACTACGAAGCCCTTAAGACCACTGTAGGCTAAGAAAGGCATTCCCTAAGGGATGTTTGTGCGGCATCCCAACTCAAGGGGAGAACTGTGAACAGACACCTCCTCAGCACCTTCAGACCATGCCTGTGGGTAAGAAACTCTGATGAGAAAGAAAATGGGGAAAGGGAGATGAAGAATTAAGGAGCAGAGAAGAGAGAGGCTTCTCTCTTCTTCAGAGGGAACATGGCCCACTGCTTTACCTTCATTTTCAGCAGCTGGTTTTCCATTTGAGCAGCCTCTAACTGCCTCTGCTTCTCCCCTAGCTTGTCCATGGATGCTTCATAGGTCTGCTGCAAATGTCTGATTTGATCCTTGATGTTGCTGTTTTCCAAGGTCACATCCACAAGGGTTTTCTATTTGGGTGAAAATTAAAAACCCAGATCTAGTGGTGTGAAAACATGCAGCAGCGTCACCCTGTTGTATGTGATGCTGTAGCAGCTCCCAGGTGAGAGCCCCGGGGTCCCCGCAGCAGCTGAGGCCTATCCCACTGTGGTTTAGTGGACCACAGCCCTCCCTATAGTCCCCAACAGCTGTGGACTCTTATACTTGCTGCTGTTTAGGATGGGAAGATGGATTAAATGGAATCTTTCCCAGGGAAAATGCTCATAATAATATCATGTCACATGGGGGTTAAAGCAGTAAACACAGGTCAATCCCATTCATAAATCCAAACCCAAATCCAAAGATAGCTTTCACTACATAACAGAATTGAGATTTATTTTATTATTTCCCTGTCTTTTCCATATTTTCACAAATAAATAAATAAATACCAAAGCATTTTATAGAACAAAGACAAAGTTCAACAACATTGCCTGACAAGAGCCCGTTAAGGGGTTGGGGATGTAGCTCAATGATAGGGTGCTTATCTAGTGTGCCGGTTACTCAACTTGACACAAGCCAAGGTCCATCTGGAAAAGGGGAACCTCAACTGAGAGCATGCTTCCATCAGATTGGCCTGTGGGCAAGCCTGTGGTGAATTTTTCTCAATTGATAATTAATGTGAGGACCAAGCTCACTGTGGGCTGCGCTGCCCCCAGGCAGGTGGTCCTGAGATCTATAAGAAAGCAGGCTGAGCAAGCCATGAGGAGCAAGCCAGTGAGTGGCACCCCTCCGTGGCCTCTGCAACAGCTCCTGTCTGCAGGTTCCTGGCCTGCTTGAGTTCCTGCTCTGACTTCTTTTGAAAATGGACTGTGGTGTGGAAGAGTAAGCCAAGTAAACTCTTTCCTCCCCCAAGTTGCTTTTGGTCAGGATGCTTTATCGCAGCAATAGAAAGTAAGCTGGGGAACCCAGTATGCACATCTCCAACGCTGCATATGTGACGCGTGGTGGCTCAGGCCTGTGATCCCAGCACTTAACAAGTAGAGTCAGGAAGACCAAATTCAAGGTCACTCTTGGCTACATAGTGAGTTTGAAGCCAGCCTGAGCTACATGAGGCCCTGTTTGGGGGGAAGGGGAAGATGCTGTTGACTGCTTGCTGCTCCAGGACACTCAAGTGGGCAGGACTAATTGAATTAATAATGCTGCCTTTTGTTGCTCCCATTTCTACTTAGTCAGAGAGAAACAAGTCCCATAATCCCCAGGCTCTCACCACTGGGCACAATGGACATGCTACTGGGATGTGGGCATTACCTACAACTTCAGATTGCACGACTCAAAACCTGGTGCCAGATGGAGTGTCTACCTCCTCTGTCCTCTCTGACAGATGACTGGTCTCTGAAGATTCCCCACGCCTCACTGGACAATATACCTAATTCCTATGCCCCCTTGAATTGCTTTAGAAACTGTCAGTAGGGGTGAAAAGATAATCAAGGGAAACACTGAAGCCATCGGAAGCTTCTGCCGCTAGCTAGACACTTCATGTCATTGATCTCTGCAGGCCTCAGTTTACCCACAAAAGGCAGGATTTGGAGACCATCTCAACAGTCTGTCTAGCTCTGCTTTTCTAAGAAATGAAGCCAAGAGTCTGGTCTCTGTCGATAAAAACAAACATGAGTAGAAGAGATAAGCAGCAGAGGCTGGGATCTTCACAAGTAAGAAGCCAATGACCTTAAGATAGGACCAATGGTGCGATCTTCTAGTTGTGTGCTCTGTTTTGTAGCCCAGGACTAAGAGACTAAGGGTCCGTGGGTTAGGGCTAACACTGTTCTAATAGGTGACCTATGAGGTAAATGCCTAGAATGTCAGTTAAATGGCACATAAGAAGAATTTGCCTAAAAATATACTGTTTTTCTGAGAAGGAAACCCAGAAGCATAGTGCAGACACAAGCAGGTCTAAACTCAGGTGGGGCAAAAGCCCTCTTTGGAAGGCTGGGGAGTGAAATGGTTTCCATGAGGGAAGAAAAGAGAGCCTTGGTAAGTTCCCTTCATGATAAGAGGAAGGGAACAAAGGGCTCCTGAATAAACCAGGGGCTTGGCCCAAGGCCAGGGGGAAGCTGGCATACACAAAAGGGAGCCAGGAAAAGCATGGGACTGTGGCCAACCAGAAATGGGCATCCCAGACAAACCCAAACACAGCCCTGCCCCACCTACAGCTGGAAGCTGGCCAAGCTCTGCTGCCTCTGGGGCTCCATCAGCTGTGGTTGGTGAATACTAAGTTCTATGGGAAGTGGAGGAGCCCAGTATGGAAGTCTGTTTGCTTATCCACAAAACTATTTACACAGAACCAGAAAGGATTCCAAATGAGTCGGTTGAATTTTTAAGAGGAAATAAAAAGATAAGCCAAATAAACTTGGAAGATGACAGAAATGATTGTTTGTGTATTTGAAAAGACCAAAGAGAGAGAGAAAGAGACTTGGTTTGAGCATCTTCAAATGAACTTGTGGGCTGTGCAGGGAACTGCTCAGTTAGAAATGTGAAGAGTGAAAGCCCTTTTTTTTAATGATTAGCTCAGACCCAGCCTCTGGTACTATGTCTTAATTAAGAATGTCTGTCTATTAAGAACGTCTTCAGCCGGGCGGTGGTGGCGCACGCCTTTAATCCCAGCACTTGGGAGGCAGAGGCAGGCGGATCTTTGCGAGTTCGAGGCCAGCCTGGTCTACAAAGCGAGTCCAGGACAGCCAGAGCTGTTAAACAGAGAAACCCTGTCTCGAAAAACCAAAAAAAAAAAAAAAAAAAAAGAACGTCTTCATTCTCTGGAACACACATGACTCTTCCCAATGTAAAATCATTTCTAAATCAACAAATGGTGCTTGCTGTGAGAGCTACATCCCAGGAAAGGTCACATTTTTGTCTTTGGATAAATATGTTTTTTCTATAAGCAAGTGGGACTTCCTGAAGCACCAGCGCTACAAGGAGAAGGTAGTTGATGTGTTGTATAGACAGAAACACTGAGGACCACTCAGGTACCTAGGGAGCAGGAGACATCTCCATCCTGGAGCTGTGTCTAAACTCTATTGACATGGGCATCTGACAGATGCACAGCATTTTGGCTGGAAGCATTTCCTCCAACCTCCTCCCCATCTTCCAGAAACTGCCTTTACTGTGGCTGTGCTTAAAGGACCATGACTGACCTTAGGACATTCTGTGACTTTTCCACAAATAGGACCCACTCCTGGTTAAGCCCTGCTGTCCTGTAAGAGAAGGTTTCTAGCTAAGGGGAAGCTGAGGGATACCTGCAGGCCAACAGAGTCCGACACCAATGCTGAGTTCATGGCATTGAAGTTATCCAGGGCTGATGACTGAGCCTGGATGTGGCTGTCTAGATAGTCCTTCTGAGCATGGGAAACCTGGAGAGAGGAAGATAGTCACTCAAAGTTAATCCACACCCCACCGACTCCAGGGAGGGGGAAATTTCCCGACAACAGCCACATCTACTTCAGTGATATTTACAGTAAAAGTATAGATGACAAACCAACATCTGGGGCAAGGAGCTGGTTTGGTCTGTAAAGCACTTGCCAGGAAAGAGAGAGCACACTTTCTTTTTCTTGGTATTTATTTTCAATTTCCATGTTTTAAACTATTACAAATGATCTTAAAGAACAAACAAACAATAACATTAGTTCATCCACAAATCATTTTTGCATGTGGGGGAGTTGGTCTGTAAAATAAATTCTTAAGAATAGAATTTGAGGGCTGGGAGAATGGCTCAGTCAGCAGGGTACACACAAAGCCTTGGGTTTGATCCTTAGCACCCCATAAACCAAGCATGGTGGTGCACACCTATAATCCCTTCAATGGGGAGATGAAAACAGGAGAATGAGGAGTTCAAGGTCATGTGAATTTGAGGCCACCCTGGACTACTCAAGACTTCATCTTTAAAAAAAAAAAAAAGTTGTTTGTTGGTTTTTTTGTTTGTTTGTTTTATTAACTAGGCCATTAACTAGAACTCATCCCAGGTAGGGGCTGGAGAGATGGCTCAGCAATTAACAGTCAAGAGTGTGTAGTGCTCTTGTAATGCAACTATAAGGAAGATTATTAGACATTTTCCTTTGAATAATAAAATTCAGTCGGTGATGCAAAAGATGTCCTGTCAGTTCATTTAAAGTATGACTCCATTCACAGAAAACATGAGCTATTCCGACATTTCCAGGCCATTGAGCACAGGCCCCAAATTCTGCCATTCTCTAATGGCCGCAGTGCTGAGCATTGGACTTACCGACAGGTCCTGGGTGAGTTGTCGGATCTTCTGCCTCATCTCATCGTAGTCTCCATACATCCGCTTCCTCACTTTCTCCAAAGTGGCCCTCACCTGCAGCCACAAAAGCACTAGTTAGATATTAAGTTATTATATCTTCATGAAAGATATTGGAAATTTTATTAATAAAAGAAATACCAACAAAAAAAATCTTAAGAATAAGACATGTAGCAAATTAAGTAACAAGATCACCGTTAGCATCTAGGTAGAGACAATGGAAACTATCCAAACAATAATGTGTATCATATATGGGGATCAGGATTAACAAATATTAAGTTATCCAAACAATAAGTTGAAGGACAACTACTTTGTTAGAACTCACTTATTACCCTCAAACTCTGTTTGGACAAAGTTTACTCCTTCCAGTCACATGTTTTTACAAGCAGGAAGTTTTTAACTAATCCACTGTAAACACTCCGCTACAGAGATGAAAACACTCCAAAGCAAGCGCAACCTCTAATTTTCTCTCTCTTGGGTCTAAATGCCAAAAAGCAATTAAATGTCTAGAATGCAAGGTGGAAAAATGTTAGGCCTGAAGGGGTCATAAATTTGGATGTCAGTTTCCAGTTAATTACCAAAAGAACATATACTGGGTTTAAACAAAGAGGAAAGTGGTCCCCAATCCCTTGCTCATACACATACTGCCAGTCTGGACTGTAGGGTGTCTATCAGAAGAGTGGTAAGTGGGAAGCTGCTACACAACCCTGTTTTCCCATCTTCTGGAGTCCTTAGATATTTAGTAAAGTTCTTGGGAGTCCTCCAAAAGACCAAGAAATCTTGAGGGAGCTTCCTCCAGGCAGCCTCCTGGCTGCCTAGCTTACAAATGGCTGAAGGGAAGCGGTCTGGTTTGATTGTAAATGTCTGGGAACCAAGCTGGAAGACTTGATACTGAAGGACATTTGTGTAAGAAACACCTTGTTTTGCTTTGGGCTTTTGTTTTCTCTTTCTTGTACTAGGGATTTGGACTCAAGCCCCACGCATGCTAGGCAAGGACTCTAACCCTCAGATAACATTTTGTTTCAGAATGGATATTGGTAGAGAGTTAAGAGAAGAGGGGAGTCAAGATCTTTCTTGTTTATTTGTGCTTTTTTAAAAAGATTTATTTTGGGGGCTGGAGAGATGGCTCAGCAGTTAAGAGCACTGGCTGTTCTTCCAAAAGACCCGGGTTCAAATCCCAGCACCCACATGGCAGTTCACAGGTGTCTGCAATTGCTGGGTGTGGTGGCACACGCCTTTAATCCCAGCACTCGGGAGGCAGAGGCGAGCGGATTTCTGCAAATTCAAGGCCAACCTGGTCTAGTCCAGGACAGCCAGGATTATGCAGAGAAACCCTTTCTCAAAAATAAATAAATAAATAAGATTTATTTTCTTTTTCATTTTGTGTGTGTGTGTGTGTGTGTGTGTGTGTGTGTAAGTACAAGTGCCAGTGGATGCCAGAAGAGGGTGTAGCATCTCCTAGAACTGGAGTTACAGACACTTGTGAGCTGCCTGACATGGGTGGGTGCTGGGAATGGAATTTGGGTCGTCTGCAGTAGGAACCCTTAACCCCTAAACCATCTCTCCAGCACCTACCCATATGAATTCTAATAGTCTACTTTCTTGCCAGTGACTGCAAACAATTGGGAAAAATGAGGCTCAAAACAAGAGTTATTCACCACCTTCATTCTAGGTGGTGAATAACTCTTTATCGCCCTGCTTGGCTCTTGTGGTATCTGTCTCCAGAGGTGAATGGGCAGGACCTTGAACTGCGTGTTGCTCCCACTGAACAGTATAGGAAACCAACAAGGCCAGGGTGTCTCCCATCAGGGAGCAAAGACAACAAACTCATAAACATACTGAGGAAATGAGCATGCAGGGATGGATCTGAAACCATTCATTGAAGGTGGGACCTAGAAATTAACTTTGTATTGCAGATCACGGTAGAGGTTGGGAATTTTGGGTTGGAACCAGTTCTGTGATTTCAGGGCATGTCAATTATAGCTGAGGATTAGCCTGGACCTGCTGTGTTTGTCTTGGGTAATTTGAGAGTCTAAGCTCTACTTAGAAGCTTTACCTCCAAAGTACTCCCAAGCTATATGGAGCATGTAAATGAAGAAAGGCCTGCATTGTTAAGACAATCTGGATGCAACATTCTGCATGATTAAAAAAACTGTCTTTAAGAGAACATATAACTAGGTATTCAAGACCAGTGGTTGTAATACATAATGTGTGAGTATGAGTATGTGTGGTATGTATGTGCTCATGTGCCCACGTGCATATTAGTATGTGTGTGTGGTGTATGCATTTGTTCTTGTGGGTGGTGCATGTATGTGTGTGGATGTGTATGCATACATGTGCATATGTGTGGAAGCCAGAAGTTTAACATGAAGTGTCTTCCTTGATCTCTCTCTACCTTGTTTGGAGGCAGGGTCTCTCACTGAACTTGGAGCTCATCTTTTCAGCTACAATGGCTGGCCAGTGAGCTCCAGGGATCATCCTGTGTCTGCCCCACCAGACTAGAGTTATGGATGCCAGCAACCACATAGTTGTCACACTGATGCTAGAGGCCTGAACTCTCAGGTTCTCTCATGCTTGTACCAAAGCCACTTTATGAACTGCACAGCCTCCTAGCCCATGTATTTGTTATTAAAACAAAACAAAACAAAACAAAACTCTCACACAAAAGCAAAGAAGTTGTGGCTTCAAACATCATCTCTCCCCAAACCAGATGAGGTTCACAAAGCTGGGAGTTTTGACCTCAGGGATGAGACTCTAGATGAACAAACTGAGGCCCAGAGAGGACAAAAGGTCACACTAAGGGGAACCTGGATCTGATGCAGAAGCAGAAGCAATGAGCTCACAGGCCTGGGGGACTTCTCCAGCCCACTACTGACATTTGAATCCCCCAGCCCTGAGCCATGGGTCAGTGTTTGGAGCCCACGAGCATCAGTTCATTTCTTCTCTCATCTAACTAGTCTGCTTTGAGCTCAGCAGCATCGGTTGGTTAGTGTGGATGGAGGGGACACTGGGTAGCACAGAAAGAAATAGACAGTCCTTCAAAGTATTTGAAGAACATTACCCAAAATGTTAACCACAGAATAGGTTGAATGGTGAAATGATGGCCAATTGTTTTTTTCTTTTTCATATACTTTACCCAAACCTTCTTGACTTAAAAGGTAAGAGACAATACATTAGATACAAAGAAGTTGCATTGGTTGGCTTAGACTGAACTTTGTTGTGGTTGACTTCCCAACATTCATTTCAACCCAAGTCATTAGTGTGAACCTGCCAAGTTTGCCCATGTTCCCTCAGTGACTTGTGTGGGACGGGTACATGACCATCCCTGGCCAAGATGACATGTAAGAGGAAGGTCTAGTTGGGGCAGGACAACTTCAAAAATTGTCCAGAAGTGGATGTCCTGTTTTCTTTCTCCAAACACTGCTATATATATAGAAGACCCAATCTTGAGGCTGAAGAAAGAAAAAGGCCAAAGAAATACAGAAACCAGGTCCAGAGCCCAGCTGTGCCCTACCTAGAGTCCCCCTACCTCTAGACTTGTCTCCAGGGAAGACACATTTCTTTCTGAGTTGGTGGTCCTCTTATGAGTAGCCAGTAACACCCACATTTATACAGCTGCCCAAACATATACATTATGTGTGTCTGGCAAAACCACCCAAGAGCCTCCACACCACACCCAGCAGGAGCCCTCTGCCTGTAACAACCACCTAAGAGAATCTTGTTGAAAAATTATACCTGTACCTTTAGCATCACCACAGAGAAGTGGGGAGACATTTCCATCCCAAATAAGACTTTCGAAATGCCTACCTACCATTCCCATCCACACTTCTGATCCCCCCACCCCCGCCGTCTGCTTCAAAGGACAGAGAAACAAAATAGGCTTGAGTAGCTCACATCTTTGATGTAATTCATCTCTTCTTTCAGCTGATTGGTGGACCAGCCATACACAACCATTTCCTTCTGTTGATTGGGATCTGATCTTCGTACCACACCATACACAACACCCTGAGGAAGCTTCTTGGTAGGTTCTCCATTGCTTAGTTCTGGAGGCTAGGAGAAGGCAGGAAGTGAGAAAAGGAATGCAAGTCTCATGAACACAGCATTAATAATGGACACCCATGTATGATTAAGCAGGCTGTGCCCAGCCCTGGGTACCTGGCAGCAGAAGCAAGGGGGCAGAATCCCAGCCTGGCATCTGCTGGTCACACTGAACACGGTACGGGCAGGGTTGCCTGAACCCTGGAGGAAGCATCTACTGCCTGCTTCCATCAAGTCTTGGTCCATCATCCTCATTGGTAAGAAGCTTCATACCCCATTTTCCCAAGGGAACATCCATTTCTAATTCTCACAAAGATGCCAGAGGAATTATGTCATGACACCTTGCACTGAGGTGACAGTGTTTTCTGCCTCATGCCAGTTCCTCTGGTGCCTTTAACTCACTAACCACATGGCCTGAGTTGAGGAAGTTGAGGTTGACAGTCATCTAGTAGCGAAACTGTCCTATGAGGGCAGGGCTGACCCTGCAGCCAAGATCTGAGGGAAGGAGGTAGGGTTAGCACACGACCTGCTATGTCCCTTTATGAAATATTTCTGCAAAGCCAAGCAGAGGGGGTGTGACTCCAGCCCCGAAGAATCTTCCCACTCCACTTAGCTGCTCTTTAATTCCAGCAGTTAAAGCTTGAATCATCAGTAAACTGCAATTCAAAAGGATTATGTCCAGATCTAACACAGCTTTGTAGGATGATGGCTTCAGGAAACAGGAAAAAAAATGTTTTTTGACCACCAAAAAATTTCCTACAAATGTTTAATATTTATAGCCATTTACCAATATAGAGTTTTCCTGCCCACTTCATAGCTGAGGGCACAAAAGTTCAAAGGGTCCAAATAGCTTGTGTGTGACCACACATTCACATTTAAGCCAATCCTGTCTGTGTTAAGCACAGCTCCTCATACTGAGTTTTTTAGATGTGGGGGTAAAGAAAAAAAAAAAAAAAAGGAGGAGGTGCTCGTGAAATGACTCAGCCAGTATAAGTGCTTGCCACCAAGCCCAATGACCTAAGTTTGATCGTCAGGACCCACATGGTAGAAGGAGAAAACTGACTCCTCCCAGTTGCCTTCTGACATTCACATAGACACTGTGATTCACCCATGAGTGTGTGTGCACAAGTGCACACACAGAGGAACACAAAGAATGTAACAAAGAATATTTTTAAATATAAAATAAAATATATACGTACGACTCACTACATAGCCTTGGCTGGACTGGAATGCACTATGTAGACCAGGCTGGCCTCAGACTTACAAAGATCCACCTGGCTCTGCCTCCCGAGTGCTGGGAGTAAAGGTGTGTGCCACCATGTCCAGCAATTACAGACAGTGGCGAAGTGCCAGGTGGGTGCTGGGATTTGAACTTGGGTCCTTTGGAAGAGCAGTCAGTGCTCTTAACTGCTGAGCCATCTCTCCAGTCTGGTACCAACATTTTCAATTACCTTTTTGTAAATACCCCCGCCCCAGGTCTTCAGAAAAATTTTCCAAAATCAAAACTGTAATTTGCATCTTAAATTATTTATTGTCACAAAATAACGAATACTGAATTCATTCAAAGTTTGTAAAATAAAAAATAAAAACTAGAAGGATTCATGACAAACTGTTACTAGCAATCACCTCTGAGGATGGAATAAATAGGTTGGAGGTGCTGGGGTACAGAGGGGCGACTTCTCTTCATTCTCTGCATTATTTGAGCATTTTTACCACGAGGACTTTCAAAAGAAGGGAAGGAACACATTCAAGCTTTTCACTATTCTGTACAAACTAGGAAAGAGATGGGATAAGATGGTCTGGGACACTGGTATTTGCTTTCTGCTAACAGCTTGCATGTGTGTCCCAGGCACCCAGATCCCATGGGCGCTGCTGCTACCCTTGAAATTTGTCAGTTTCAATGACTGGGCTGCTAAATGGTTCCTGGTGGAGTGACACACGGGAATTCAGTTATCCCCAATTTGCTAAACACATAATTAGGAAAAGGAAAAGCACCAATGAAATTCCCCACAGACCAGGAAACAGAAGCTGTTCTTCCAGCCCTGGGCCCCACCCAGTTCCTGAAAAACAGGCTGCTGATGATCCAAGACTCTGATGAGACTCACAGCACAGCAAGGTCTGGAGGCAAGACACAGAGACCCCACCACCTGGGAGACAAGAACAATGCCAGGACAGGATCAGGCCTGCAATCCCAGCACTGAGGAGTCTGAGGCAGGGGGATTGCCCTGAGTTTGACACTAACTGGGGTTGCATAGTGAGTTCAAGGCTTGTTTAAGTTACAGCGTGAGCCATTGATTCAACGAAGAAAAGGATTTATATGCATTGAAAGATAACTAAGATACACTGAATGGAGAATGAATTTTACATTCCTGTTTTTGTTTTAAGAATGTGTGTGGAAATTTTCTAAAAAGGACACAATCCAAGCCTTTGGTGGCAACCTCCTCAGTGAGAACAGGACGCCATCTTTTCTTTGTGTTCCTTTGTACTCTGGCCTGCTGCTGTTGTTGCTGAATCATTTTTTTTTTTTTTTTTTTTTTTTGGTTTTTTCGAGACAGGGTTTCTCTGTGTAGCCCTGGCTGTCCTGGACTCACTTTTGTAGACCAGGCTGGCCTCGAACTCACAAAGATCCACCTGCCTCTGCCTCCCGAGTGCTGGGATTAAAGGCGTGCGCCACCACCGCCCGGCTGCTGAATCATTTTTACGTAATCTTTGTTTTAAAGATTTATTTTGGGGGTGGACATGAAATCCTGCCCCTAGCTGGAGCTATTAGCATTTGATAACTGCTGAGAATATCAGTTTTCTTTAAGGGTGTGAGCCTTACTAGGTCGACCACACTCCTGGGGGCAGTCCCACACCCAAGGATTTTTGGACAGCACAAACTGGACTGGATTGTTTTGTTTATAAAGGAGGACATGAAGTTGGGCGGATAGTGAAGTGGGAGTGGGTAGGGGAGGAGATGGGGGAGAGGTGAGTATGATATAAATACATTGTATGAAAGTCTCCAAAAGATAATAAAGTATTAGTTTAAAGACTTATTTTTAGTTATCTGTACACATGTATCCATGTAGAAGTTATGTATACATGTGAGCACAAGTGTCCACAGAACCTACAAGAGGGTGTCGGATCCCCTGGAGCTAGAAATGCAGTTGTGAGTCACCGAATGTGGATGCTGGGAATTGAACTCAGGTCCTCTGTAAGAGCAGAACACATTCTTATCCATTAAGCCATCTCTCCAGCCCCTCGTCCTTTTTTTTTTTTTTTCAATTTTCATAAGGAAATTAAAAGTAAAAATTGTTAAAATGTCATCTAAATAAAAGACCTCCAGAAAAAGGGTCTGGTCCCAGGGCTCTGCTGAGAAGCAGGTCCAGCAGCATGGGGAAAGACACTGGACCATGCAGAGACAGGCAGGAAGGGCATGTATGAAGAAAGAGAAGAAGGAAAACATCTGCTGCACAGTGATTTTTATTACACAGAATTTCCTTTAGTCCTCACAACCCTACTGTGTAAATGTTATTGGTTCATCTGGGGTGAGCATTCAGGTTCCTGTCTCTGTCTTTCTAAATGTGAACTTCTCCAACCACAAGACCTCCAAGCCAGCAAAGAGTCAGCAGGGAATTGGACCTAAGATGGCTATGTGGCATCCCAGAGTTTAAAGGGACAGGGAAGCCGGGAGCCCAGCCCTCAAGTGCCAGAACCATTTGGAAGAGTCAGGCCAGAGACAGGGGCTCCTCTCCACTTCCCCATCCCACCTCCTTTCACCCTCATGCCCCTTCAGTTCCACCAACTTCTTCCTGTCTCTTCCTCCAGAGTGACTTCCTTGACCCTTCAGAACTGTTAGGTCCCCTTGTGCCCATTCCCCCCACGACCACAGCCATGCCTGAGTGACTGTGGGTGTCCTTAGGGTCAGTGACCAGCTCCCCTGGCAGTCACCAGTCTCAAGACATCTAGGCCCCACAGTTAACTGCAGCATCCAGAGTGACGGACACCTTGTGACTCTCAGCAAATATTTACTGAATGAACAGGAGCTTTAGAAGCTAGAAGAAGCTCTGGGAATTGCCTCAAACTTGCAAATACGGGCCAGCTGAAGGAAATGCCCTTTGTCCCTCTGAGACCAAAGGACAGACAGCAGCCCAGAGCTTCAGCCACAACATGAAATCCAGAGAAGTCCCAGGACAGTAGAGGGGGCCATCATGTTTAGAAAATAACATGCTCAAGGTGAAAAACGAGAGAACACAGAAAAAAAAAAAGAACTAATATTTTTGCAAATGCTTATAGTTCATTTTTTGACTCCTCTTAAAATATCCCTAAAATGAGTATTACTTTTAGACATGATGAAAGTATTGTAGTAATATTAAAGGGGAGTGTTTATCTTTGAGAGAAACATACTGAAATATTTATGACATTTATTTATACAAGTGAAGGAAGTGGATAGTATGGAGACAGTGGATGAGGCAGGATTGACCATGGGTGGAGGACTACTGAGTCAAAGGCTAGTAGCTTATTCCACATTTCAGTTTCCTTCGGTATAAGTTATAAACTCTCCATTTAAAAGATTTTTGAAGCTTTAGAATGTTGCTTTATAGCTTCTGAAAAAAAACAACTTTTAAATTATATAGGGAGGCTGAGGAGATGGCTCAGCTTCGAAAGGTGCATGCTACCTAGCCTAAAATCCTGGGTTCCGTCCCTGCAATCTACATGGCAGAAGGAAGTAGCTGATTTCTGCAACTTCTCTTCTGACCCGTACACCTGTGTCATCTTGCCCCCTCCCCCCGTCACACAGAGAGAGAGAAAGAGAGAGACAGAGAGAGAGAGACAGAGACAGAGACAAAGACAGACACAGAGAAAGTGTATAAAATAGATATAGAAAAGACATCTACAATATGTTTGGAGCTGGAGATATGGCTCAGTGGTTAAGAGCATGCACTACTCTTTTAGAGGGCACAGGTTGGTTCCCAACACCCACACACATTTAGCAGCTCCAACCACCTATGACTCCAACTGTAGGGAATTTGATGCCCTCTTCTGACTCCAAGAGCACCTGCATGGATGTAAACACACACACCTTAAAAATAATAAATCAAATCTTTCAAAAAATAATATGTGTATGCCAAACCTATTATGAATATGCTGGACCTAAAACAATGCCAGGCAAAAGCTCCTTGTAAGCTAAAGCCCTGTAAGGGTTGAGAAAAAAAGAAAGTTCCTACCACAGTAGAAAGCAGAGACAACTCACAAGACTGGCATTCCATAAACCCACATAACATGCATCAGGATTCAGAGCAGGTGCACACAGTAACACACACAGAGAGGCTGTGGTCAGTGATTTCCCATGAGCACTCACAGAATTTGCCTCAGGTTCTGGCTACAGCTGTTTTCCCTGGGCTGGAAAAGGATGAGATACCACCAAAAGTAACTCAGTCTAGAATCCTATAAAATGCCCTAAGGGATTCACTGGCCATTGGATTAGTTAGGTTAGTGATGAGGGACGAGGTTTTTCACCTCTTAAATTAGCGTATGTGATCTGACAACACAACAACTCCACAAAGGCAGGGAGTTTGTCTATTGTTTTCACAGCTGTATCTCAATACCCAGCATAAACAGACATTCAATAAACACGGGAAGGATTGTGCGTGTGTACATATGTGTGTTCATATGTTGATAGGTGCACATGTGGGTGCAGGTCAGTAAGCATATGTGTGTGTACATGAGTGTGGGCATGTGTAAAGGCCAGAGAAGACAACCTCAGACGTCACCTCAGAAATACTGTTCATCTCCTTTGAGACACTACTCTGACATTATTTTATATGAGTTTGTATCAATGTGAATAAAGAGGTCCACAGCTGAGGAAATTTTGGGGAGGGGTGAACACTCTTGTGTTCTAGAAGAGGAACCTGGGTCCCTTCGAGAGGGCTTGAGGTAGGAGCACTGCAGAGGTTGGTAGAGGATCCAGGACCAGAATGTCAGGTCTGCTCTTTGAGAGGCAGACACAGTCCCTGGACATTGTCAGAGGCGGCCCAGCCCCAGCTGCAACTATGAATCATGGCAGCACACCCGCTCACCTGGCAACAGCCAGGATGTTTTATAAACAAGCTCTTCAAGGACAAGAACCAGCCGGCTTGTTCATCCAGGCTTTTAAAGGAAAGGGGCTATAAACTCCCTGGCAAGGGTTTCCTCCTGACACACTGCTGGCTCCAGAAGCCATAGACTTTGCACCCATACACACACATCTACTCTCTCACCTACCTTCTCAAAGTCTCAAAATAGAGTAAAGGTCACGGAGGGACACATACTGTTCTTCCTACTGTGTGTTAGTACCTTCTCATAGTATCATCTCTTCTAGCTAGTCGATTAATATGCACAGGATTTCGCTCATGATGATGATCACAGAACCAGTTTCAACCAGATCCAAGACCATGCAGCCACATTCTGGTTCAACGTGATGCATCTGTCATAGCTAGGATTGGTCTCCTTTCTCTCTCTCTCTCTCTCTCTCTCTCTCTCTCTCTCTCACACACACGTACTTTTCCTCCCACCCTCCTCTTTCCTTCCTCTTTATTTCCCTCTCTCTGTGAATGTTCACTCACAGGGTTACAGGGAATACAGATTTGGGCAGGAATATGGATACAAACCCTCAGAGAGTTACAGAGTTCTTTGAAAATAACAGATGACAGTATTTAATTTCAAAATGATCTACTATCAATTTTATTCCTAAAGTCTAACCATATTTAAAAACATTCCACATTGACCAATTCCTCCAAATGAAATCTATGATCGTAAGAGACCATCATTCCTTCTTCCACGTTACTATGTTTAATATATAAATAAAAGGCCAGCGGTGGTGGCACACTGTAATTCCAGCCCTTGGGAGGTAGAGGCAAGAGGATCAAGAGGATCAAGAGTTCAAGGACAGCCTTGAACTACATGAGACAAACAAACAAGCAAGCAAGCAAACAAAAAGTAAAAAGAAAACAAAAAGTGAATTCATCTGAGTTGCTCATATAAATTTAGGGAACTTGTTATGGGTTGAACTGCATCACTCCCCAATAAAAAATGTTACAGTCTTAACTGTTAGCATCTCAAAATCTGACCTTACTTGGAGATGGAATCAACTTAAAATGGGTTCATTAGAGTGAGCCCTACTCCATTATTACCAGGGTCCTTACAAAAAGGAGAGAATTTGGACAAACACAGATATGCACACAGGAAGAACTCTATCTGTGAAGACTGCAAGTACACAGCCATGAGACAAGGACTGACAAGAGCCACCAGACTCGAGATAAATTAAAGAAGGATTCTGCCTCAGAGCCTCCACAGGGAATGTGGGCCTGCCTCCATTCCAGGCTTGCAGACCTCATAACTATCCAACAATAAAGTTCTGTTGTTCAGTCCCTGTACCCTACAGTGCTGTTATGGCAGCTTATGAAACTGGTCATCCCAATCCCTAACCACGTACTATGTGCAGAGAGCAAGGCTCTATAGGGGCAGAACAGAGCTAATGCCTTTGTGCTCTGTGTGTTCCAATGCTAATGCAATGTTATTTTCCAAAAATGTGTATTCATTCCCATGGGCATGTCTTTGCTAAGAACACTACAGGTAAAGCAGTGAGGGCAGCCTGGAACCTGGAGCTTGAGCGAGGGGCGGCCGTGGAAGCACAGGACAGATAGGGAAGGTCTCAAGGGAGAAGCAAGCCTGAATGGGCAGGATGTCTGGCTAAATAGAGAGAGACAGTTAAGAAGACACTGTAAGCATGAGAGGACCTCAGCAGGGGATCTAAGGAGGTTAGGATATGGCAGGAACATGAGAGATGAAGAGGGGTTACGGGGCTGGATTTGGTTGGTGGAGCCCACTGAGAGCTAGTCAGCAGGGCCCAACCAGTGATGCCACGTGGGAGCAGAATCACAACACCAACACACAGACTCAGGAGAGATTGTTCCACCATCTTCCCCCTTCTATACTCATAGATCATGTCATGCCTCTCTAGTCTACCTCCCAGGTCAGATGCTGAGGAAGGCACCATATTCACCCATTTACTATTTATTTAGCTTTTTTTTTTTTTTTTTTTTTTTGAGACAGGGTTTCTCTAGCCCTGGCTGTCCTGGAACTCACTGTGCAAACCAAGCTGGCTTTGACCTCACAGAGATCCACCTGCCTCTGCCTCCCAAATGCTGGGATTAAAGGCATGCGCCACCACTGTCTGGCTTCATTTACTCTTTTTAAAATGTTTTATTATTTTTAAGTGCCCATGTCTGGGTGTAGGTATGCAAACATGAATGCCCAAGGAAACCAGAGGTGTCGGACACCCCTGATGGAGTTACGGTCAGTCGTGAGCTGCCTGATTCAGGTGTTGGGAGCTGAACTCCGGTCCTCTGCAAGAAAGGCTTGTGCTCTTAACTACTGAGCCATCTCTCCAGCAAGTGCTCGTCTCCATGCACAGCATGCTTGAGCGCTAAGGTTTCCACTCAGGTCCTGATGCTTGTACGGCCAGAGCTTTACCAACCGAGCCATCTCCTCAGCCCCGCCTAGCTCATTTGCTCTTTGCCCCTGGGCATGTTCCTCTCTATGATGAACAGAGAACAGGCAGGGGAACA